>JAHLJT010003055.1:0-24315 GCA_031308135.1 Acheta domesticus | reverse complement strand
AACAAGTACGTGCTGTATTCAGCACCTCTAGTTTTCTTTTACAATCATGTTTTATGAATTTTTCTTGTCGATGATGGGAGGAGAATAAGTTGAAAACAACGACTATTCAAGAGGGGAAAAACCTTAAGTAACGAAGTAAACTTAACGATTTAAAAATGTAATGTATGTTTGGGGAAAGCGTATCAATGAAGGCAGTTGAAAACGGTTTATGTGTTTTTGCCACGTTATACAGTCGTCGCCAAAATATCTGCTCGGACACGACCTTCACCTCTGTCTTTCGATACAGCTTACGCTACGTCCGTTAAGCTGGCAAAGCCATTTTCAAAAAACACATTTTCTCTATACCCAGAATTTTGTGCTATTTTTGTGCTTTCCAAATATCCAAAAATTAATTTTTTTGCTCCAACGGTTTTTCCAAAAATGGGTGGCTTTGCTGGCTTAATGTTAAGCTGGCAAAGCCAATTAGCCAAAACAAATTTTCTTTATACACAAAATATTGTGCTATTTTTGTGCTTTTCAAATATATAAACATTATTTTTTTGCTCTTACCGTTTTTCGAAAATTTAGAAAAAACGAATTTTCGAAATGCCCGGCAGGCGCAACAACTACGCGTAAGAAAACTACTCGTAGAAAAAAAACTATCCATCAAAATTAGATTTTCTTGACACAAAAATAACCACAAAACAATTCTCTATACAACAATGTTGTTTCGAAATATTCAACATTTAATATTCCCTATAAATAATAATAATTCTTTACACTACTGTCAAGAAACAACACAATTCAAGTCATACATTCCTCATAAAAACTAAACTACTCAATATTTCGCAATGTCCTTTCCCAACAAACAGAACCAAAATTGTTCTAACAATGTACACACACGCTGATTTTTTTGCTCTCAACGTTTTTTGCAAAATTCAACAAAACCACTCACGAGTCACCCGCAACAACGCACTCTCGCAGGATAAGAAAATCACTCATCAAGGCAAAACTCTAATTCAAAATCAATTTATCCTCACATAACATCAACCACAATACAATACAATATACAACAATATTGTTTCTAACTTTTTTATTTTCGATAATATCGAAGAAAAAATTGTAAATCCTTTAACTGGGTACCCAAAAACACACCAATGGAGGCACATCAATCCTACTAAATACTAAAATACTCAACACATCGCATTGGCCTTCCCCAACAAACAAAATCAAACTTCATTCTAATAAACCACACTTACAATGATTTTTTTGCTCTAACCGTTTTTTGAAAATTGAACAAAATGACACGTTGTTGCGCAAGATAGGCAACTCCGCCAAGAACAAAAACAATCTTCGAAGGAAATATATCCTTCAAAAACTAACTATGTCTTATGCAGAATTACAACAATACAATGCACTATGCAAAAGTATTGATTTCAAACTTTTGACTTTCGATACTATCTTAAAAAAATCTAAATCATTACACTGAAGTAAAAAAAAAAGACGCAAGGAGGCAAACATGTCCTAATAAATACTAAACTACTCGACCAATTGCATTGTCCTTTTCCAAGAATAACAATGAAATGTTGTTCTAATAAACTACACCAACAATGATTTTTTTGCTCTCATGTTTTTTTGAAAATAAAACTCAACTTCGTATGAGTGCACGGGAGTGGCGCGACCTCCGGATAACAAAAGCGACGGAAGGAGGAACACATGTCCTAATAAATACTAAACTACTCGACAAATTGCATTGTCCTTTTCCAAGAATAACAATGAAATGTTGTTCTAATAAACTACACCAACAATGATTTTTTTGCTCTCATTGTTCTTTTGAAAAAAAAACTCAACTTCGTATGAGTGCACGGGAGTGGCGCGACCTCCGGATAACAAAAGCGACGGAAGGAGGAACACATGTCCTAATAAATACTAAACTACTCGACCAATTGCATTGTCCTTTTCCAAGAATAACAATGAAATGTTGTTCTAATAAACTACACCAACAATGATTTTTTTGCTCTCATTGTTCTTTTGAAAATAAACTCAACTTCGTATGAGTGCACGGGAGTGGCGCGACCTCCGGATAACAAAAGCGACGGAAGGAGGAACACATGTCCTAATAAATACTAAACTACTCGACAAATCGCATTGTCCTTTTCCAAGAATAACAATGAAATGTTGTTCTAATAAACTACACCAACAATGATTTTTTTGCTCTCATGTTTTTTGAAAATTAAACTCAACTTCGTATGAGTGCACGGGAGTGGCGCGACCTCCGGATAACAAAAGCGACGGAAGGAGGAACACATGTCCTAATAAATACTAAACTACTCGACCAATTGCATTGTCCTTTTCCAAGAATAACAATGAAATGTTGTTCTAATAAACTACACCAACAATGATTTTTTTGCTCTCATTGTTCTTTTGAAAAAAAACTCAACTTCGTATGAGTGCACGGGAGTGGCGCGACCTCCGGATAACAAAAGCGACGGAAGGAGGAACACATGTCCTAATAAATACTAAACTACTCGACAAATCGCATTGTCCTTTTCCAAGAATAACAATGAAATGTTGTTCTAATAAACTACACCAACAATGATTTTTTTGCTCTCATCGTTCTTTTGAAAATTAAACTCAACTTCGTATGAGTGCACGGGAGTGGCGGGACCTCGGGATAACAAAAGCGACGGAAGGAGGCACACATGTCCTAATAAATACTAAACTACTCGACAAATCGCATTGTCCTTTTCCAAGAATAACAATGAAATTTGTTCTAATAAACTACACCAACAATGATTTTTTTGCTGTCATGGAGTTTTGGAAAATAAACTCAACCTCGTATATGTGCACGGGAGTGGCGGGACCTCGGGATAACAAAAGCGACGAAAGGAGGAACACATGTCCTAATAAATACTAAACTGCTCAACCAATTGCATTGTCCATTTTCAAGAATAACAAGTAAATGTTGTTCTAATAAACTACACCAACAATGATTTTTTTGCTCACATCGTTCTTTTGAAAATTAAACTTAATCTCGTATTTGTGCACCGGAATGGCGCGCACCTCGGTATAACAAAGAAGACGGAAGGAGGCACACATGTCCTAATAAATACTAAACTGCTCGTCAAATTGCATTGTCGTTTTCCAAGAATAATAATGGAATATTGTTTTAATAAATTACACCAACAATGAATTATTTGCTCTTACCATTTTTTTGAAAATTAAACATAACTATGACACTATTCGAAGCAAAAGTATCCTTCAAAATTTAAATATCTTTACACAGCATAACAACAATGATTCTCTTCATTTTTTCCTACTAATTTTCATTCTTTACTCCACTCTCTCTGCGTGCAAAACGGATTTTTCCGCATTTGATTTTTAAAATGCCTATATACTTAGAATGTTTCAAAATTTTAAAAAAATATTTCCCACTTGTAAAAAGATGTGCACAATACTTTATGAAAAATAATTCCAAAGTTGTGTTTCGAAAAAATATTTTCAATATTTTTAAAGTAGGTTTTGAGGATATTGGATTTATATAAAACTATGAAAAGTGTAATTTTTTAGGATTTTTTAAAGTGGTTTGCGAAAGTAAAAATATAAAAATCAATTCCAAAAATGAAAAACATATTTTATTTTCTTTAATTTTATTTTAAATTCGTAAGAAGTCTTTTTCGTACACCGTGGGGAAACCTAAATCGTAGAGGTTTAGGGTCTTGAACGGAATCAATGTTTAAAAATGGACAGTTTGATCGCAGCTGAAAATAATGTGTAAGTAAATTAGCTTGGATCATCTTCGAGACTGGACATAGACGTATGTAAACTGTATATATACTGACACTTAAAAAATTTACTCAATTTCGCGAGTTGTTAGCGATATTTTTCGACGAGCCATTTTTACTTCAAAAAGCACACGACTTAATCACAATCAGAAACTCTTAGCAGAATACGATTGCAATCTCCCGTGAGAAACGTGGGCCGAGGAGAGTTTGTTATGACCGTGGTGTGTGACGCGAGATAGTATACAGTGAAGTGCTACTTATAAGTACAAGACCCTAAGATATGCTTTGATTGGCTGGAGAGATATTTATATGGAACCACGTCATTGGTTTATGCCAATAGAATAAAATATTAGGAAATTGCAAATAATACAATACAATACATAACTAAATATAAAAGCAATATATTTATTGCACTGATATATACTTGATTTTACCCTATTGTTATCTGCTACTGTAGAAAAATATCTTTCTGGCACAAATTTTTATTACATACGAAGTTAAAATAAGATATTACGGAAGAAATTTTGAGGAAGTTATATGTATATGCCATACTTAACACAAATTCCGTTATAAACTACATACAGAAATCATGTCTTCTGTTCTTACTGTGTTATGTGATATTATTTAGTTGTTAGAGCGGCGTCTCCCGACGAAGATTTTCTGGGGTTCAATGGTCTCCTATGTTTCTGGAACTGCGGCGCACTGTAAAAGCATGAAATGTCACAGTGGACCACGTTCCGTCTTCGCGCGTGAAGACAGTCCTCCATCAACACATCCCTGCCGGATGACGTAGGCCGGAGCTCCAAACGTGAGAATCGCCGCGCAGCTGCTTTTCACCCGTCAGCAAGCGATAGATAAGAGCTGTCGCGCGCCTCTGGAGGTCAAGCGAAAAAGACCCCATTGGTATGGCAGGGTTGAAATGCTCTGGAAAAACTTTTCCCCGTTAGTATTTAAACGGTTAATGAAACCATTATTTCAACCAGCATGAACTGCAATTAGTCTGATACACTTACATTTGCCGTTACGCCAATTATATCATTATGGTGCCAGCACTTTTTGAATACAAAGTTGTTGTCAATCCACCTCTCGTCAATACACTATTTGACGGCCTTCTTTCCCTAACATCCTCATTTGGATGAGATCTCTTGTTCTCCAATCTACAATATGCTCTCTCGACCAAAACTTTTCGTTTTGAATTACACCTCCATCTGTATTCCATATGTTCCATTCACATCCAAAGTGACTTTTCTCCCCAAGGAAAATTTATCTTTTCTTTAATTATAGACTGCATTTTCGTTAACGTGCGCACTTGCTTTTCACGGACGTAAAAATCACAGAGCATTTCTGATTACGCATAAAATCGTGACAGCACTTATTTCATTCGGTGTAACATTTTCTTTACGAATTGTTTTAATGCTAGTTACTCCAACACCAATGTATGCCGCTGCTCTTTCTATGCCTTTTGTCGTAGTAACCAGTAGATGAATCACCTGCCTCAATTACACTCGCTATGAACTCCTGACCTTCACTGTGAATTGTCGAATTTCATTTCGAATTCGAATTCGGTTTCGATTTTAAAGAATATTTTTGCTCGGACTAGTGTTCCTGTCATTCGGCGGGGCGCGTAATTCCGGTTCACACATACGTGGTTAGGCCAATTTTCCAAAAAACGGTGGGAGCAAAAAAATCATTGTTGGTGTAGTTTCTTAGAATAGCATTTTGTTTTTAGTGTAGGAAAAGGACAACGCAATTTGTGGGGTACTTCGGTATTCATTAGGATTTATGTGCTTCCATCCGTGGGTATTTGGATTCACAGTGTAATAAAATAGAATTTTTTTATGGATAGTATCGGAAGACAAAACACGGAAGTCTTGAAAACAATACTGTTGCGTAGTGCATTGTATTGTTGTTGATGCTTTTGAAAAGCACTTAAATTTTTAAAAATAATTTCATATGGAATAGTGTCTTTGTTATTTGCCATTCCGGTGCACACATGGGAGGTCGAGTTTAATTTTCCAAACACCGGTGAGAGCAAAAAAATCATTGTTGGTGTTCTTTATTAGAAAATTATTTCCTTCTTACTGTAGCAAAAAGGAAAATGCAATTTGTGGAGTAGTTTGGTATGTATTAGGATTTATGTGCTTCCATCGATGGATTTTTGTAATCTCAGTGTAGCGAATTAGATTGTTATGCATATAGCATAGTATCGAAAGTCAAACAATTGAAAACAATACTGTTGCGTAGTGCAATGTATGATGTTAATGCTTTGTAAAGACATCTGAATTTTGAAGTATATTTTGGGTTGGAATAGTGTCTTCGTAATTTGGCACGGTGTGCCATTAAGGAGCACATATGCTTGGTTGAGTTTAATTTTACAAAACACGGTGAGAGCGAAAAAATTATTGTTGGTGTAGATTATGAGAACAACATTTAGTTGTTATTCTTGGAAAAGGACAATGCGATTTGTCGAGTAGTTTAGTATTTATTAGGACATGTGTTCCTCCTTCCGTCGCTTTTGTTATCCGGAGGTCCCGCCACTCCCGTGCACTCATACGAAGTTGAGTTTAATTTTCAAAAGAACAATGAGAGCAAAAAAATCATTGTTGGCGTAGTTTATTAGAACAACATTTCATTGTTATTCTTGGAAAAGGACAATGCAATTTGTCGAGTAGTTTAGTATTTATTAGGACATGTGTTCCTCCTTCCGTCGCTTTTGTTATCCGGAGGTCGCGCCACTCCCGTGCACTCATACGAAGTTGAGTTTAATTTTCAAAAGAACCATGAGAGCAAAAAAATCATTGTTGGTGTAGTTTATTAGAACAACATTTCATTGTTATTCGTGGAAAAGGACAATGCAATTGTCGAGTAGTTTAGTATTTATTAGGACATGTGTTCCTCCTTCCGTCGCTTTTGTTATCCGGAGGTCGCGCCACTCCCGTGCACTCATACGAAGTTGAGTTTAATTTTCAAAAAACCATGAGAGCAAAAAAATCATTGTTGGTGTAGTTTATTAGAACAACATTTCATTGTTATTCTTGGAAAAGGACAATGCAATTGGTCGAGTAGTTTAGTATTTATTAGGACATGTGTTCCTCCTTCCGTCGCTTTTGTTATCCGGAGGTCGCGCCACTCCCGTGCACTCATACGAAGTTGAGTTTAATTTTCAAAAAACATGAGAGCAAAAAAATCATTGTTGGTGTAGTTTATTAGAACAACATTTCATTGTTATTCTTGGAAAAGGACAATGCAATTGGTCGAGTAGTTTAGTATTTATTAGGACATGTGTTCCTCCTTCCGTCGCTTTTGTTATCCGGAGGTCGCGCCACTCCCGTGCACTCATACGAAGTTGAGTTTTTTTTTCAAAAGAACAATGAGAGCAAAAAAATCATTGTTGGTGTAGTTTATTAGAACAACATTTCATTGTTATTCGTGGAAAAGGACAATGCAATTGGTCGAGTAGTTTAGTATTTATTAGGACATGTGTTCCTCCTTCCGTCGCTTTTGTTATCCGGAGGTCGCGCCACTCCCGTGCACTCATACGAAGTTGAGTTTTTTTTCAAAAGAACAATGAGAGCAAAAAAATCATTGTTGGTGTAGTTTATTAGAACAACATTTCATTGTTATTCGTGGAAAAGGACAATGCATTTGTCGAGTAGTTTAGTATTTATTAGGACATGTGTTCCTCCTTCCGTCGCTTTTGTTATCCGGAGGTCGCGCCACTCCCGTGCACTCATACGAAGTTGAGTTTTTTTTTCAAAAGAACAATGAGAGCAAAAAAATCATTGTTGGTGTAGTTTATTAGAACAACATTTCATTGTTATTCTTGGAAAAGGACAATGCAATTTGTCGAGTAGTTTAGTATTTATTAGGACATGTGTTCCTCCTTCCGTCGCTTTTGTTATCCGGAGGTCGCGCCACTCCCGTGCACTCATACGAAGTTGAGTTTTTTTTTCAAAAGAACAATGAGAGCAAAAAAATCATTGTTGGTGTAGTTTATTAGAACAACATTTCATTGTTATTCGTGGAAAAGGACAATGCAATTGGTCGAGTAGTTTAGTATTTATTAGGACATGTGTTCCTCCTTCCGTCGCTTTTGTTATCCGGAGGTCGCGCCACTCCCGTGCACTCATACGAAGTTGAGTTTTTTTTTCAAAAGAACAATGAGAGCAAAAAAATCATTGTTGGTGTAGTTTATTAGAACAACATTTCATTGTTATTCTTGGAAAAGGACAATGCAATTGGTCGAGTAGTTTAGTATTTATTAGGACATGTGTTCCTCCTTCCGTCGCTTTTGTTATCCGGAGGTCGCGCCACTCCCGTGCACTCATACGAAGTTGAGTTTTTTTTCAAAAGAACAATGAGAGCAAAAAAATCATTGTTGGTGTAGTTTATTAGAACAACATTTCATTGTTATTCTTGGAAAAGGACAATGCAATTGGTCGAGTAGTTTAGTATTTATTAGGACATGTGTTCCTCCTTCCGTCGCTTTTGTTATCCGGAGGTCGCGCCACTCCCGTGCACTCATACGAAGTTGAGTTTTTTTTCAAAAGAACAATGAGAGCAAAAAAATCATTGTTGGTGTAGTTTATTAGAACAACATTTCATTGTTATTCTTGGAAAAGGACAATGCAATTTGTCGAGTAGTTTAGTATTTATTAGGACATGTGTTCCTCCTTCCGTCGCTTTTGTTATCCGGAGGTCGCGCCACTCCCGTGCACTCATACGAAGTTGAGTTTTTTTTCAAAAGAACAATGAGAGCAAAAAAATCATTGTTGGTGTAGTTTATTAGAACAACATTTCATTGTTATTCGTGGAAAAGGACAATGCAATTGGTCGAGTAGTTTAGTATTTATTAGGACATGTGTTCCTCCTTCCGTCGCTTTTGTTATCCGGAGGTCGCGCCACTCCCGTGCACTCATACGAAGTTGAGTTTTTTTTTCAAAAGAACAATGAGAGCAAAAAAATCATTGTTGGTGTAGTTTATTAGAACAACATTTCATTGTTATTCGTGGAAAAGGACAATGCAATTGGTCGAGTAGTTTAGTATTTATTAGGACATGTGTTCCTCCTTCCGTCGCTTTTGTTATCCGGAGGTCGCGCCACTCCCGTGCACTCATACGAAGTTGAGTTTTTTTTCAAAAGAACAATGAGAGCAAAAAAATCATTGTTGGTGTAGTTTATTAGAACAACATTTCATTGTTATTCTTGGAAAAGGACAATGCAATTGGTCGAGTAGTTTAGTATTTATTAGGACATGTGTTCCTCCTTCCGTCGCTTTTGTTATCCGGAGGTCGCGCCACTCCCGTGCACTCATACGAAGTTGAGTTTTTTTTTCAAAAGAACAATGAGAGCAAAAAAATCATTGTTGGTGTAGTTTATTAGAACAACATTTCATTGTTATTCGTGGAAAAGGACAATGCAATTGGTCGAGTAGTTTAGTATTTATTAGGACATGTGTTCCTCCTTCCGTCGCTTTTGTTATCCGGAGGTCGCGCCACTCCCGTGCACTCATACGAAGTTGAGTTTTTTTTCAAAAGAACAATGAGAGCAAAAAAATCATTGTTGGTGTAGTTTATTAGAACAACATTTCATTGTTATTCTTGGAAAAGGACAATGCAATTGGTCGAGTAGTTTAGTATTTATTAGGACATGTGTTCCTCCTTCCGTCGCTTTTGTTATCCGGAGGTCGCGCCACTCCCGTGCACTCATACGAAGTTGAGTTTTATTTTCAAAAGAACAATGAGAGCAAAAAAATCATTGTTGGTGTAGTTTATTAGAACAACATTTCATTGTTATTCTTGGAAAAGGACAATGCAATTGGTCGAGTAGTTTAGTATTTATTAGGACATGTGTTCCTCCTTCCGTCGCTTTTGTTATCCGGAGGTCGCGCCACTCCCGTGCACTCATACGAAGTTGAGTTTTTTTTTCAAAAGAACAATGAGAGCAAAAAAATCATTGTTGGTGTAGTTTATTAGAACAACATTTCATTGTTATTCTTGGAAAAGGACAATGCAATTGGTCGAGTAGTTTAGTATTTATTAGGACATGTGTTCCTCCTTCCGTCGCTTTTGTTATCCGGAGGTCGCGCCACTCCCGTGCACTCATACGAAGTTGAGTTTTTTTTTCAAAAGAACAATGAGAGCAAAAAAATCATTGTTGGTGTAGTTTATTAGAACAACATTTCATTGTTATTCTTGGAAAAGGACAATGCAATTGGTCGAGTAGTTTAGTATTTATTAGGACATGTGTTCCTCCTTCCGTCGCTTTTGTTATCCGGAGGTCGCGCCACTCCCGTGCACTCATACGAAGTTGAGTTTTATTTTCAAAAGAACATGAGAGCAAAAAAATCATTGTTGGTGTAGTTTATTAGAACAACATTTCATTGTTATTCTTGGAAAAGGACAATGCAATTTGTCGAGTAGTTTAGTATTTATTAGGACATGTGTTCCTCCTTCCGTCGCTTTTGTTATCCGGAGGTCGCGCCACTCCCGTGCACTCATACGAAGTTGAGTTTTATTTTCAAAAGAACAATGAGAGCAAAAAAATCATTGTTGGTGTAGTTTATTAGAACAACATTTCATTGTTATTCTTGGAAAAGGACAATGCAATTGGTCGAGTAGTTTAGTATTTATTAGGACATGTGTTCCTCCTTCCGTCGCTTTTGTTATCCGGAGGTCGCGCCACTCCCGTGCACTCATACGAAGTTGAGTTTTATTTTCAAAAGAACAATGAGAGCAAAAAAATCATTGTTGGTGTAGTTTATTAGAACAACATTTCATTGTTATTCGTGGAAAAGGACAATGCAATTGGTCGAGTAGTTTAGTATTTATTAGGACATGTGTTCCTCCTTCCGTCGCTTTTGTTATCCGGAGGTCGCGCCACTCCCGTGCACTCATACGAAGTTGAGTTTTTTTTTCAAAAGAACATGAGAGCAAAAAAATCATTGTTGGTGTAGTTTATTAGAACAACATTTCATTGTTATTCTTGGAAAAGGACAATGCAATTGGTCGAGTAGTTTAGTATTTATTAGGACATGTGTTCCTCCTTCCGTCGCTTTTGTTATCCGGAGGTCGCGCCACTCCCGTGCACTCATACGAAGTTGAGTTTTTTTTTCAAAAGAACAATGAGAGCAAAAAAATCATTGTTGGTGTAGTTTATTAGAACAACATTTCATTGTTATTCTTGGAAAAGGACAATGCAATTGGTCGAGTAGTTTAGTATTTATTAGGACATGTGTTCCTCCTTCCGTCGCTTTTGTTATCCGGAGGTCGCGCCACTCCCGTGCACTCATACGAAGTTGAGTTTTTTTTTCAAAAGAACAATGAGAGCAAAAAAATCATTGTTGGTGTAGTTTATTAGAACAACATTTCATTGTTATTCTTGGAAAAGGACAATGCAATTTGTCGAGTAGTTTAGTATTTATTAGGACATGTGTTCCTCCTTCCGTCGCTTTTGTTATCCGGAGGTCGCGCCACTCCCGTGCACTCATACGAAGTTGAGTTTTTTTTTCAAAAGAACAATGAGAGCAAAAAAATCATTGTTGGTGTAGTTTATTAGAACAACATTTCATTGTTATTCTTGGAAAAGGACAATGCAATTTGTCGAGTAGTTTAGTATTTATTAGGACATGTGTTCCTCCTTCCGTCGCTTTTGTTATCCGGAGGTCGCGCCACTCCCGTGCACTCATACGAAGTTGAGTTTTTTTTTCAAAAGAACAATGAGAGCAAAAAAATCATTGTTGGTGTAGTTTATTAGAACAACATTTCATTGTTATTCTTGGAAAAGGACAATGCAATTGTCGAGTAGTTTAGTATTTATTAGGACATGTGTTCCTCCTTCCGTCGCTTTTGTTATCCGGAGGTCGCGCCACTCCCGTGCACTCATACGAAGTTGAGTTTTATTTTCAAAAGAACAATGAGAGCAAAAAAATCATTGTTGGTGTAGTTTATTAGAACAACATTTCATTGTTATTCTTGGAAAAGGACAATGCAATTGGTCGAGTAGTTTAGTATTTATTAGGACATGTGTTCCTCCTTCCGTCGCTTTTGTTATCCGGAGGTCGCGCCACTCCCGTGCACTCATACGAAGTTGAGTTTTATTTTCAAAAGAACAATGAGAGCAAAAAAATCATTGTTGGTGTAGTTTATTAGAACAACATTTCATTGTTATTCTTGGAAAAGGACAATGCAATTGGTCGAGTAGTTTAGTATTTATTAGGACATGTGTTCCTCCTTCCGTCGCTTTTGTTATCCGGAGGTCGCGCCACTCCCGTGCACTCATACGAAGTTGAGTTTTTTTTCAAAAGAACAATGAGAGCAAAAAAATCATTGTTGGTGTAGTTTATTAGAACAACATTTCATTGTTATTCTTGGAAAAGGACAATGCAATTGGTCGAGTAGTTTAGTATTTATTAGGACATGTGTTCCTCCTTCCGTCGCTTTTGTTATCCGGAGGTCGCGCCACTCCCGTGCACTCATACGAAGTTGAGTTTTTTTTTCAAAAGAACAATGAGAGCAAAAAAATCATTGTTGGTGTAGTTTATTAGAACAACATTTCATTGTTATTCTTGGAAAAGGACAATGCAATTTGTCGAGTAGTTTAGTATTTATTAGGACATGTGTTCCTCCTTCCGTCGCTTTTGTTATCCGGAGGTCGCGCCACTCCCGTGCACTCATACGAAGTTGAGTTTTTTTTCAAAAAACCATGAGAGCAAAAAAATCATTGTTGGTGTAGTTTATTAGAACAACATTTCATTGTTATTCTTGGAAAAGGACAATGCAATTGGTCGAGTAGTTTAGTATTTATTAGGACATGTGTTCCTCCTTCCGTCGCTTTTGTTATCCGGAGGTCGCGCCACTCCCGTGCACTCATACGAAGTTGAGTTTTATTTTCAAAAGAACAATGAGAGCAAAAAAATCATTGTTGGTGTAGTTTATTAGAACAACATTTCATTGTTATTCTTGGAAAAGGACAATGCAATTGGTCGAGTAGTTTAGTATTTATTAGGACATGTGTTCCTCCTTCCGTCGCTTTTGTTATCCGGAGGTCGCGCCACTCCCGTGCACTCATACGAAGTTGAGTTTAATTTTCAAAAGAACATGAGAGCAAAAAAATCATTGTTGGTGTAGTTTATTAGAACAACATTTCATTGTTATTCTTGGAAAAGGACAATGCAATTGGTCGAGTAGTTTAGTATTTATTAGGACATGTGTTCCTCCTTCCGTCGCTTTTGTTATCCGGAGGTCGCGCCACTCCCGTGCACTCATACGAAGTTGAGTTTTTTTTCAAAAGAACAATGAGAGCAAAAAAATCATTGTTGGTGTAGTTTATTAGAACAACATTTCATTGTTATTCTTGGAAAAGGACAATGCAATTGGTCGAGTAGTTTAGTATTTATTAGGACATGTGTTCCTCCTTCCGTCGCTTTTGTTATCCGGAGGTCGCGCCACTCCCGTGCACTCATACGAAGTTGAGTTTTTTTTCAAAAGAACAATGAGAGCAAAAAAATCATTGTTGGTGTAGTTTATTAGAACAACATTTCATTGTTATTCTTGGAAAAGGACAATGCAATTGGTCGAGTAGTTTAGTATTTATTAGGACATGTGTTCCTCCTTCCGTCGCTTTTGTTATCCGGAGGTCGCGCCACTCCCGTGCACTCATACGAAGTTGAGTTTTTTTTTCAAAAGAACAATGAGAGCAAAAAAATCATTGTTGGTGTAGTTTATTAGAACAACATTTCATTGTTATTCGTGGAAAAGGACAATGCAATTGGTCGAGTAGTTTAGTATTTATTAGGACATGTGTTCCTCCTTCCGTCGCTTTTGTTATCCGGAGGTCGCGCCACTCCCGTGCACTCATACGAAGTTGAGTTTATTTTCAAAAGAACAATGAGAGCAAAAAAATCATTGTTGGTGTAGTTTATTAGAACAACATTTCATTGTTATTCGTGGAAAAGGACAATGCAATTGGTCGAGTAGTTTAGTATTTATTAGGACATGTGTTCCTCCTTCCGTCGCTTTTGTTATCCGGAGGTCGCGCCACTCCCGTGCACTCATACGAAGTTGAGTTTTATTTTCAAAAGAACAATGAGAGCAAAAAAATCATTGTTGGTGTAGTTTATTAGAACAACATTTCATTGTTATTCTTGGAAAAGGACAATGCAATTGGTCGAGTAGTTTAGTATTTATTAGGACATGTGTTCCTCCTTCCGTCGCTTTTGTTATCCGGAGGTCGCGCCACTCCCGTGCACTCATACGAAGTTGAGTTTTATTTTCAAAAGAACAATGAGAGCAAAAAAATCATTGTTGGTGTAGTTTATTAGAACAACATTTCATTGTTATTCTTGGAAAAGGACAATGCAATTGGTCGAGTAGTTTAGTATTTATTAGGACATGTGTTCCTCCTTCCGTCGCTTTTGTTATCCGGAGGTCGCGCCACTCCCGTGCACTCATACGAAGTTGAGTTTTATTTTCAAAAGAACAATGAGAGCAAAAAAATCATTGTTGGTGTAGTTTATTAGAACAACATTTCATTGTTATTCTTGGAAAAGGACAATGCAATTGGTCGAGTAGTTTAGTATTTATTAGGACATGTGTTCCTCCTTCCGTCGCTTTTGTTATCCGGAGGTCGCGCCACTCCCGTGCACTCATACGAAGTTGAGTTTTTTTTCAAAAGAACAATGAGAGCAAAAAAATCATTGTTGGTGTAGTTTATTAGAACAACATTTCATTGTTATTCTTGGAAAAGGACAATGCAATTGGTCGAGTAGTTTAGTATTTATTAGGACATGTGTTCCTCCTTCCGTCGCTTTTGTTATCCGGAGGTCGCGCCACTCCCGTGCACTCATACGAAGTTGAGTTTTTTTTTCAAAAAACCATGAGAGCAAAAAAATCATTGTTGGTGTAGTTTATTAGAACAACATTTCATTGTTATTCTTGGAAAAGGACAATGCAATTGGTCGAGTAGTTTAGTATTTATTAGGACATGTGTTCCTCCTTCCGTCGCTTTTGTTATCCGGAGGTCGCGCCACTCCCGTGCACTCATACGAAGTTGAGTTTTTTTTCAAAAGAACAATGAGAGCAAAAAAATCATTGTTGGTGTAGTTTATTAGAACAACATTTCATTGTTATTCTTGGAAAAGGACAATGCAATTGGTCGAGTAGTTTAGTATTTATTAGGACATGTGTTCCTCCTTCCGTCGCTTTTGTTATCCGGAGGTCGCGCCACTCCCGTGCACTCATACGAAGTTGAGTTTTTTTTTCAAAAGAACAATGAGAGCAAAAAAATCATTGTTGGTGTAGTTTATTAGAACAACATTTCATTGTTATTCTTGGAAAAGGACAATGCAATTGGTCGAGTAGTTTAGTATTTATTAGGACATGTGTTCCTCCTTCCGTCGCTTTTGTTATCCGGAGGTCGCGCCACTCCCGTGCACTCATACGAAGTTGAGTTTATTTTCAAAAGAACAATGAGAGCAAAAAAATCATTGTTGGTGTAGTTTATTAGAACAACATTTCATTGTTATTCTTGGAAAAGGACAATGCAATTTGTCGAGTAGTTTAGTATTTATTAGGACATGTGTTCCTCCTTCCGTCGCTTTTGTTATCCGGAGGTCCCGCCACTCCCGTGCACTCATACGAAGTTGAGTTTTATTTTCAAAAGAACAATGAGAGCAAAAAAATCATTGTTGGTGTAGTTTATTAGAACAACATTTCATTGTTATTCTTGGAAAAGGACAATGCATTTGTCGAGTAGTTTAGTATTTATTAGGACATGTGTTCCTCCTTCCGTCGCTTTTGTTATCCGGAGGTCGCGCCACTCCCGTGCACTCATACGAAGTTGAGTTTAATTTTCAAAAGAACAATGAGAGCAAAAAAATCATTGTTGGTGTAGTTTATTAGAACAACATTTCATTGTTATTCTTGGAAAAGGACAATGCAATTGGTCGAGTAGTTTAGTATTTATTAGGACATGTGTTCCTCCTTCCGTCGCTTTTGTTATCCGGAGGTCGCGCCACTCCCGTGCACTCATACGAAGTTGAGTTTTTTTTTCAAAAGAACAATGAGAGCAAAAAAATCATTGTTGGTGTAGTTTATTAGAACAACATTTCATTGTTATTCGTGGAAAAGGACAATGCAATTGGTCGAGTAGTTTAGTATTTATTAGGACATGTGTTCCTCCTTCCGTCGCTTTTGTTATCCGGAGGTCGCGCCACTCCCGTGCACTCATACGAAGTTGAGTTTTTTTTTCAAAAGAACAATGAGAGCAAAAAAATCATTGTTGGTGTAGTTTATTAGAACAACATTTCATTGTTATTCTTGGAAAAGGACAATGCAATTGGTCGAGTAGTTTAGTATTTATTAGGACATGTGTTCCTCCTTCCGTCGCTTTTGTTATCCGGAGGTCGCGCCACTCCCGTGCACTCATACGAAGTTGAGTTTTTTTTTCAAAAGAACAATGAGAGCAAAAAAATCATTGTTGGTGTAGTTTATTAGAACAACATTTCATTGTTATTCTTGGAAAAGGACAATGCAATTTGTCGAGTAGTTTAGTATTTATTAGGACATGTGTTCCTCCTTCCGTCGCTTTTGTTATCCGGAGGTCGCGCCACTCCCGTGCACTCATACGAAGTTGAGTTTTTTTTTCAAAAGAACAATGAGAGCAAAAAAATCATTGTTGGTGTAGTTTATTAGAACAACATTTCATTGTTATTCTTGGAAAAGGACAATGCAATTGGTCGAGTAGTTTAGTATTTATTAGGACATGTGTTCCTCCTTCCGTCGCTTTTGTTATCCGGAGGTCGCGCCACTCCCGTGCACTCATACGAAGTTGAGTTTTTTTTTCAAAAGAACAATGAGAGCAAAAAAATCATTGTTGGTGTAGTTTATTAGAACAACATTTCATTGTTATTCTTGGAAAAGGACAATGCAATTTGTCGAGTAGTTTAGTATTTATTAGGACATGTGTTCCTCCTTCCGTCGCTTTTGTTATCCGGAGGTCGCGCCACTCCCGTGCACTCATACGAAGTTGAGTTTTATTTTCAAAAGAACAATGAGAGCAAAAAAATCATTGTTGGTGTAGTTTATTAGAACAACATTTCATTGTTATTCGTGGAAAAGGACAATGCAATTGGTCGAGTAGTTTAGTATTTATTAGGACATGTGTTCCTCCTTCCGTCGCTTTTGTTATCCGGAGGTCGCGCCACTCCCGTGCACTCATACGAAGTTGAGTTTTTTTTCAAAAGAACAATGAGAGCAAAAAAATCATTGTTGGTGTAGTTTATTAGAACAACATTTCATTGTTATTCTTGGAAAAGGACAATGCAATTTGTCGAGTAGTTTAGTATTTATTAGGACATGTGTTCCTCCTTCCGTCGCTTTTGTTATCCGGAGGTCGCGCCACTCCCGTGCACTCATACGAAGTTGAGTTTTTTTTCAAAAGAACAATGAGAGCAAAAAAATCATTGTTGGTGTAGTTTATTAGAACAACATTTCATTGTTATTCTTGGAAAAGGACAATGCAATTTGTCGAGTAGTTTAGTATTTATTAGGACATGTGTTCCTCCTTCCGTCGCTTTTGTTATCCGGAGGTCGCGCCACTCCCGTGCACTCATACGAAGTTGAGTTTTATTTTCAAAAAACATGAGAGCAAAAAAATCATTGTTGGTGTAGTTTATTAGAACAACATTTCATTGTTATTCTTGGAAAAGGACAATGCAATTGGTCGAGTAGTTTAGTATTTATTAGGACATGTGTTCCTCCTTCCGTCGCTTTTGTTATCCGGAGGTCGCGCCACTCCCGTGCACTCATACGAAGTTGAGTTTTTTTTCAAAAAACCATGAGAGCAAAAAAATCATTGTTGGTGTAGTTTATTAGAACAACATTTCATTGTTATTCTTGGAAAAGGACAATGCAATTGGTCGAGTAGTTTAGTATTTATTAGGACATGTGTGCCTCCGTCCGTCGCTTTTGTTATCCGGAGATCCCGCCACTCCCGTGCACTCATACGAAGTTGAGTTTTTTTTCAAAAGAACGATGAGAGCAAAAAAATCATTGTTGGTGTAGTTTATTAGAACAATATTTCATTGTTATTCGTGGAAAAGGACAATGCAATTTGTCGAGTAGTTTAGTATTTATTAGGACATGTGTTCCTCCTTCCGTCGCTTTTGTTATCCGGAGGTCGCGCCACTCCCGTGCACTCATACGAAGTTGAGTTTTTTTTTCAAAAGAACAATGAGAGCAAAAAAATCATTGTTGGTGTAGTTTATTAGAACAATTTTCATTGTTATTCGTGAAAAGGACAATGCAATTGTTGAGTAGTTTAGTATTTATTAGGACATATGTTCCTCCTTCCGTCGCTTTTGTTATCCGGAGGTCGCGCCACTCCCGTGCACTCATACGAAGTTGAGTTTTTTTTCAAAAGAACAATGAGAGCAAAAAAATCATTGTTGGCGTAGTTTATTAGAACAATATTTCATTGTTATTCGTGGAAAAGGACAATGCAATTTGTCGAGTAGTTTAGTATTTATTAGGACATGTGTTCCTCCTTCCGTCGCTTTTGTTATCCGGAGGTCGCGCCACTCCCGTGCACTCATACGAAGTTGAGTTTTATTTTCAAAAAACCATGAGAGCAAAAAAATCATTGTTGGTGTAGTTTATTAGAACAACATTTCTTTGTTATTCTTGGAAAAGGGCAATGCGATTTGTCGAGTAGTTTAGTATTATTAGAACATGTGTTCCTCCTTCCGTCGCTTTTGTTATCCGGAGGTCCCGCCACTCCCGTGCACTCATACGAAGTTGAGTTTTATTTTCAAAAAACCATGAGAGCAAAAAAATCATTGTTGGTGTAGTTTATTAGAACAACATTTCTTTGTTATTCTTGGAAAAGGACAATGCAATTGGTCGAGTAGTTTAGTATTTATTAGGACATGTGTGCCTCCGTCCGTCGCTTTTGTTATCCGGATCCCGCCACTCCCGTGCACTCATACGAAGTTGAGTTTTTTTTCAAAAGAACGATGAGAGCAAAAAAATCATTGTTGGCGTAGTTTATTAGAACAATATTTCATTGTTATTCGTGGAAAAGGACAATGCAATTTGTCGAGTAGTTTAGTATTTATTAGGACATGTGTTCCTCCTTCCGTCGCTTTTGTTATCCGGAGGTCGCGCCACTCCCGTGCACTCATACGAAGTTGAGTTTTTTTTTCAAAAGAACAATGAGAGCAAAAAAATCATTGTTGGTGTAGTTTATTAGAACAAATTTCATTGTTATTCGTGGAAAAGGAAATGCGATTTGTTGAGTAGTTTAGTATTTATTAGGACATGTGTTCCTCCTTCCGTCGCTTTTGTTATCCGGAGGTCGCGCCACTCCCGTGCACTCATACGAAGTTGAGTTTTATTTTCAAAAGAACGATGAGAGCAAAAAAATCATTGTTGGTGTAGTTTATTAGAACAACATTTCGTTGATATTCTTGGAAAAGGACAATGCGATTTGTCGAGTAGTTTAGTATTTATTAGGACATGTGTTCCTCCTTCCGTCGCTTTTGTTATCCGGAGGTCCCGCCACTCCCGTGCACTCATACGAAGTTGAGTTTTATTTTCAAAAAATCCATGAGAGCAAAAAAATCATTGTTGGTGTAGTTTATTAGAACAACATTTCATTGTTATTCTTGGAAAAGGACAATGCAATTGGTCGAGTAGTTTAGTATTTATTAGGACATGTGTTCCTCCTTCCGTCGCTTTTGTTATCCGGAGGTCGCGCCACTCCCGTGCACTCATACGAAGTTGAATTTAATTTTCAAAAAATTCATGAGAGCAAAAAAATCATTGTTGGTGTAGTTTATTAGAACAACATTTAATTGTTATTCTTGGAAATGGACAATGCAATTGGTTGAGTAGTTTAGTATTTATTAGGATTTGTTTGCCTCCATGCGTCTTTTTTTTTATTTTCAGTGTAATGATTTAGATTTTTTTATAGATAGTATCGAAAGTCAAAAGTTTGAAATCAATACTTTTGCATAGTGCATTGTATTGTTGTTAATTCTGTGATAAGACATTTTATTTTTGAATGATATATTTCCTTCGAAGATTGTTTTTGTTCTTGGCGGAGTTGCCCTATCTTGCGCCACATACGTGTCATTTTGTTCAATTTTTCAAAAAACGGTTAGAGCAAAAAAATCATTGTAAGTGTGGTTTATTAGAATGAAGTTTGATTTTGTTTGTTGGGGAAGGCCAATGCGATGTGTTGAGTATTTTAGTATTTAGTAGGATTGATGTGCCTCCATTGGTGTGTTTTTGGGTACCCAGTTAAAGGATTTACAATTTTTTCTTCGATAGTATCGAAAATAAAAAAGTTAAAAACAATATTGTTGTATATTGTATTGTATTGTGGTTGATGTTATGTGAGGATAAATTGATTTTGAATTAGAGTTTTGCCTTGATGAGTGATTTTCTTATCCTGCGAGAGTGCGTTGTCGCGGGTGACTCGTGAGTGGTTTTGTTGAATTTTGCAAAAAACGTTGAGAGCAAAAAAATCAGCGTGTGTGTACATTGTTAGAACAATGTTTGGTTCTGTTTGTTGGGAAAGGACATTGCGAAATATTGAGTAGTTTAGTTTTTATGAGGAATTGTATGACTTGAATTGTGTTGTTTCTTGACAGTAGTGTAAAGAATTATTATTATTTATAGGGAATATTAAATGTTGAATATTTCGAAACAACATTGTTGTATAGAGAATTGTTTTGTGGTTATTTTTGTGTCAAGAAAATCTAATTTTGATGGATAGTTTTTTTTCTACGAGTAGTTTTCTTACGCGTAGTTGTTGCGCCTGCCGGGCATTTCGAAAATTCGTTTTTTCTAAATTTTCGAAAAACGGTAAGAGCAAAAAAATTAATGTTTATATATTTGAAAAGCACAAAAATAGCACAATATTTTGTGTATAAAGAAAATTTGTTTTGGCTAATTGGCTTTGCCAGCTTAACATTAAGCCAGCAAAGCCACCCATTTTTGGAAAAACCGTTGGAGCAAAAAAATTAATTTTTGGATATTTGGAAAGCACAAAAATAGCACAAAATTCTGGGTATAGAGAAAATGTGTTTTTTGAAAATGGCTTTGCCAGCTTAACGGACGTAGCGGCGCGCCCCGTTTGCCTCACCCGCAATCCGCGCCGCTCGGCCGCGTGCTGCCTCGCAAAACGCCTCGCCTCTCCTCGTACCGCGCGCCCAGGTGCTCGAGGCCGTGTCACGAACTCCGTGCGTCTCGCGCGCCCGACGCCTCCGACGCCTTTTTCGGACGCAGCGGCGGCGGTGGCGGTGGCGAGCGCGCGCAGATTGTGGGTGTAGTGCTTCCTTAACACGCGGTGTGATTTCGTCGGCGGTGAAGGCATTCCATGTGGCGGTGATCATGAATGATTGGACTTCCACCCGTAGGCTGGGGTTGTGGACTTGCGTTCTACAAGGAAAGAAGCGTTGAGTGTAGATGATTATTGTAGTGAGTAATGGATGTGTTGATAAATTGAAGATATTCTTCCGCTCCTTCATTGCGACACTCTTGAGTCATTATTTTAGAATTTAACTACATAAAAAAGATGTTATGTAAATTATGGAGGAGACGTAATGTGATTCTCGTCATCTCCTTCGGCGCGGAGACCTGGTGACATCTTCCTTAAGCCCGTTTATAACCCTTCGTATTCTTGTGTTGTTAAACTTACTTTATCCAGAATATATATTTCACTTACATGGAACAAATGTAAGCTTGTCATATTTCTAGGCTTTCAGACTGATAATTGTGGACTTGTTCAAACTCTGTTGGCACTTTTACTACTTGAGTTGAGTTTAGCTTTCAGATCCTTAAAATGATCTCAAAAAGTTATCTTTTTTCAAACTGATGGTGCCCCTAATTAATGGAAGATACTATTTTAAGGTGATCGTATCATTTTCACCTGCCGCAAAGTCCTCATTGTGAAATCAACCATTCGACTGTGAAATCTTTGGCAACTCACAAGGTTCTGTTTCGGGTCAGTTTGCTTAATCGGACATCAAAGAAATATTTCTACTTGGTTTCAAGCGCCATTTTTGTTTCTGCATTCGCGCGTGTGCGGCGCTGCGTGACCGGCAAGCGGCGATTGCGATGCGTTCTCAGTGGGTGTGTCCAGGGCCGCCTAAAGCAAAATCCTCTTTCCGAAAAATATGGTGTACGGATCCTTGTACACATTTTGTGCATTTCTTTCGGTAGTTTATATTTTTTTATTTCTTACAAAAATTCTGTGGTCACGGAGTAAAAGTTCTTAAGTCAAAATTCGTAGTTAGAGAAACAAGGGTTAGATTATTGAGCCAAAGCTTTTTCCTATGCGCAACGCTATTTCCCACGCTTTTTTTCTCGTTAAAGAGGCAATATTTGAATTATGTCGTTTTACTAAAATAAAACATAGATGCTTAACGTGTAGTTCTAGTACCTAACCCAATTTCGCCAAAAATTGACTTACTTTTACCCCGTGACCACAGAATTGTAGTGTTACATTTAGAATATACTTATTTAGAAGATACTTTAGAATATTCTTCGGTGCTTCACAGTTCACAGCAGCTCTACGTCCGCATTTCAGATTTGCAGTGTCTCAGAACGTGGTAATAATACACATTAGGATTGCGCGTGACTTTTAACGATGAAAGCATATTAACTGGCAAAATTGAAATGACGGGTACGATGGTACGTGGTACAGTGGGTAGTACATTATATTGGGTTGGTACGATAAAAATTAAACGAATTAAAGTTCGGATTATAATAAAATTATGGAAAGCGTTAGGCTTGATTGCTGCCCTGAAGTTCCGAGGCCCCGAAGAGCTGAACCATTTGCACCCCGCTGTCCTCGTGCCTGGGTGTGTCCGGCTGTCGCGTGCGTTCCTGCGCGCGCGTTCTCCACGCCGGGAGCACGCGTGCCGGCCGGGCCGGATGTCGGCGCCGCCGTCGCCCTAGGCCACGGGCCGCAGCAAGTGCATCTCGGCGTTTTTTCTGTTCCGTGCCCCCCTTCGGGGGGCCTCCGATGGCGCCCAAGTGGCGCGTGACCCACACCTCGGCGGCAGATCCCTTGCGGCGCCGCTGCGATGAATCAGGGCGCGGGAGACGGCAGGAGGGGAGCAAAGAGGGGGAAAGGCTTTTTGTATGGAAATGTGCCACTAGCGAAGATACAAAAATTTCACCGGTAGGAAGTGTGCACGAGCAAACACTGCAGATGAAATTGATCGCATATACATTTTCTTATCAGAAAGTTTACACATTTAAAGTAAACGCAGTGAAACAAATGATAGCGCAATTATAAGTATATTTGGTACAGAAGATTCGTATCTATGAAATGGGCAATAATTAGCAACCATTTAGTTTACGTCAAAATGTATCTAGAGAGTGCAGTTTTCGAAGCTCTTTTTAAAATGTTCAGAAATTTAAAAAAATATCGTTAATGACCATGTATTCTGCTTTAGTGAGTACCTTTTTAGTGTGCCACAGATCCTCTTGGCTCATATCGAATTTAATAACATTACTGTTAAGTATATCTTGTACAGATTAAAAAATTGCCAAATTAATTATTAACGGACAAATTACCCTGAAAATTTGCTCTAACGTACTCCTCGTTTGGTGCAAAATTTCAAAACTTGCGCATTTTGTTTCTAGTGTCTCGGAAAGAAACTGGTAGAGCGAGAAATGAGGTAAGAACAGATTTAGATGTTGAGTGCATCGACTAGCTACCAGAAGAAAGTGCTAACAATGTGAAGGGCAGCAACGCACAAACAAGTGCGTGTGCGAGAGAAATCCGTGGGAATTGCAGCGTACGTAGCTGCGACACCGCGTGCGCGCTAGCCGATGGACAAATCGTTTGCGTGCGCTCACAGCAGAAACTAGTGTTTCTAAACAACACACGTACTTACTTTCTCGCCCATATTTTCACCAAATTACGCGTAAGTACTAGTAGTATACTCAAAAGTATACTAGTATACTCAAAAAGAGAAGTACTATACTCAAAATGTCGAAAAATTTACATGACCTTATTTCAAACCTATCTCTAAAGAACAGCTTACATTAAGGGGAAAACTATCTTTAATATTTTAGTTGTAGGAAGACGCTGCAAAATTTTGAATTTGTTGAAAATTTTCGAAAAATCAGTTTTCGACGAAAATAAAATCTGCACCTTCTCTTGAACGTACTTAACAATATCAAACAACAAAATGTAATCAAAGACGATGGAGATATTTTTTTGAAATTTTGGAAAATCTACAGAAGCGTCATTTAAAGTACCTCCCAAATTAAAATATCGGTTTTAATTGACGGACGGACGGACGTTTTGCCGTCATTAGATTTTTCGGAAACAAGGACCCACAAAACATGGATTCTGGCTACATCACATGATAGAGGATTTTTTTTCTAAATTTATCATCTCTTTTTATCCACTTTCGTTACCAGGGGCCGTGTAATAAGACTTTTTCTGCCGAAAATTTGCAGTTTCTTTCGCGCAAGCATTACACAACTTTCTCTCTACTTCGTAGCGAGAAGTAAAAATCCGCGTGCGT
>JAHLJT010003054.1:0-18772 GCA_031308135.1 Acheta domesticus | reverse complement strand
GTAAAAAGTCAACATTGATAACAACATTCAATGATTTATATCAATCAGAAACATTTGGTGTACACCAAATGTCTTAGCGTGAGAGTCTTGAAATAAAAACAAGGGGAAGAGTTACCAGCGAAAAATCCAGAGATGTTGCCGAATCAGTACATTTGATGTACTACATGAGATGATATACATCATGGTCATCTCTTTCCAATTGGCAACAAACTACTCCCAAAGTTTAACTTAAGAAACAAACAAGTAATACATGGCATAACTTTCGGGAAAAACATAAATTGCTCATCATTTTGCAAACATTGAAAACCTACCTGCAAATAACGCTCAACACGTTATAAATTGTGTTTTGTTAAAAGATTGCATAATTAAAATAACGCATTTGTCTCGAAATTGTCTCGCCGACAAAAATACTAACACGTGTACACTGGAGCCTTAGAATAAAACTTACAATTGCATCTCTGAAATGAAGCGTGGTTCCAGGTTTTAGACAGAGAGACAGTGAGAGAGCGAGAGAGAGAGAGAGACAAAGACAGAGAGAGAGAGAGCACAAAACTAAAATAATAAATATTTGTAAGTATACAAGCATCACTCACAGATAAAATGTGGCACTGCAGAATGCTTTAAAGAAGTAGCAGTGTGCCAAATTCAATATACAGAATACTCGGTTACATAAATTGGAAACTGTCGTCCTGTACCATAGGAACATATTATAAAGCAGGATTGAACAGCCAGAGTACCGCCTTGGGTTTTTAAATATGAAGAAATAATCTTACATTTTTTCAAAACCAACATTATACATATTCCCAACATGTAATTAGTATAAAGTGACTACACTGTACATTTTGATAAATTTTCTACACCAATGTCACAGAGTCACACGACCCCACGCTACGTCTCATGACATTCCTCTAAATGGATGTGTGCAAGCCGCAGTTCTACTTTAATTACATATAAAACGTTCACGAATTATATCCACGTGATAGTGTGGTCATACTCATCTTTCGATGCGCGCGCGCGTCTAATACTCGGACCAAGAAGAAAAGTATGAACTTCGACGATGTGTAGGTCAATGTAAATACAGGAGATTCGCAGTATCGTCAGAAATATTGGAAGGTACACCCCCGCCGAGTTCCCTTTAAATGGCAATTCGAGTTCGATAAAGGAAACATCTTCCCTCATGTACTGGGGTGAGTTTAATCGGGTGGGAGGCAATGATACCCACGCATTATATAGGAAAAAAACATCATTCATTTCCCTTGGGAGAGAACAAACAAGTTCTTAGAATCGACGTTTTAAGTTCTATAATGTACACAAGCTTTCATTTGATACAAACGGAAGAATCACAAAAGTTTCGCACGACAATTTTCTAAAAGTAAATATCTTTATATTAAAATTAAAGCCTTATATCTAATACATATTCGTCAAAGAACCGACAAATAACCTTTTCAATGTTATCTCATTTGTGAAACTTCATAGGAATAAGATAACAAAGGGGATTTTTAGAAATGAAATATAAATAAATCTGAAAAATTGTATAATTTTAGTGTCCAATGAAATTAATTTCTAAAAGTAAAAACTGTTGCAAAATTTCCCAAGCAGTAAAAATATTTTCTTTCTTCTTTTCTTAATTTAAGATACACATTTTAAAGTGTGATGCCGCATCTTGTGATAATAAAGCACGACAGACGACAACTCTTCGTGTTGCCAAAGTAACTAAAACCAACGGTAATGCGAGGATCGTATTTCTTGTAAAGGGCTATAAATGTCAACCATATGTGCCACTATTCAGGATATGGTCGTAGAACGTGCAGAGCGGTAAATTATGTGCGTACAAGTGTACATTTCATGAACCCAACAAACACAAAATTTCTCGGCAACTTTCTTGACTTTGCAAGTATTAACACACATAGAAGAAATCCAATCTATCAAGTTTTACATACGGATATGCATGTATTACAGAATAGTATAATTATATTACTAAAACAATGGGTATTTAAAATAAGAGTAAAATATTTACGTTATTGGAAAATGGCCTAGTTAAAATCACAAACGCGAAGAGTCAAAGTGTTAATACATGCTGATTGCTTCTAGCCAACTATTGATTAAGAGTTTCACTTCCAATGAGGTAGACATTTTAACATATTTTCATTTCTACAATGTTTTTCCAATTCTGGACCTAGAGTACATTTTGAAACAGTTCCCAAGATGTAAAGCCGCAACGCCAAGGAATTAAAAAATAAATTGGTAATTATCTTAAAACAGTCTGCTTATGAAAAGGATTAAATAATAAACCAAATAAATACCCCAACTCTTATTCTCACAAATATTTAAGGAAGAGATAAATTATTTCGTAACAAATGAAGATTTTTTTTAAAATAATGAAGTTTTTATTTGTGGAAAGTGGACATAAAATTGTAGTAAATTTTATTATCACAAAATGAAATTGAAGATAAAATTGTAGCATAAATAATTTTTATGACCGAAAAGTTTTCGCAATATTCACAGTGAAAGTTCTTATTAGAGAAAGTAATATCAAATTAATTCGTTTTCGCCTTCACCTTCCACCTGCGCACAAACAAATACGAGTGATAGTTGAAAAACTGAGGGGTCAAGCGCAAATATTTGAAATACACTGAAAAAAGGAGTCTAAGATGCTGGTGAAATAGGTACACGAAATATACATAGGACTCCACATGCAGTTGTAGGCGACAAGCTAATAGTACTATGATATATGGTAAATCTTGAACCCTACATCGACCATCGTCATAATTCATGACCTTGCATATTCAGAGGCATTACCCTCTGAATAATTTTGTCCTAACTCAGACGTGCGTCGAGTATTGCCATCGTACCAAGACTTCCTCTATAAATTATTAGTAAGTTCATTCACGTTCACTGTACAATTACCGTCAAGCATTACACAACTCAAATTTCGCACGACGTAGACTCCACTTGATTACTCCCGCTGGCACTTCCACAAATTCATATGGATTTCGTTTGGACTGAAATCCTGATATGTGTAATTGATCGTTAAGATTCGGAGTACATATGACCTTTCATGGACCTCCGACAACAGTTAGTTTTAACTTGCTCTGACCGGGAACGTTGGAAAACTTCTTCCGTTGTTAAAACACACCAAGATAAGAGGGACACCAACGAGGACCTTCCACGGATGACATTAAGTCCGAAGATATCCCACAAGATATCAGATAAGTCATTACAGTAAGCTTACGAACTTAACTCAAAACTGTACGGGACTTTAACTTATTGTACAGAGGAAAATTTAATTAGCTACTCATTAATGAGCTCAATATAATTTTTGTAGTCAGTATAATGTTACATTCTTATTATTTAGAAAAGAAAAGGTTGATAATTTATAGTAGTTGCCATCAATTCAATGACTGGTTACAACCAACAGAACTTCCAGTTTTCGGAATTCTTTACAGAACTGCACGTCCACATTTATAAAGGTAACGTATTATATGTCGAAACTCGCGAGCACACGTCAAAGTGAATTACAATAGTCATAGTTAAATACTGTACAAGATAAGGAGCATTGCAGAGCAAATGAAATAAAATAAGTTATAACAGTAATAAACGCGATATTAGTCGAGCAACGAAGATAATTATTAAAAGAAATAGAAGGTATTACACAAATAGCTTGCCTAGTGAGGTGCACAGATGAATATTAAACAATTACAATTAAATCAAAAGAAGTTTTTTTCACAAAATAACTTGCCCAACATGGTGGCAACAAAATAAAAGATTATATTTAATGAAAGAGTATTTCACAATGCGGTATACAAACACACACAAACACCCGTATCCCGGGCGGGATTGGAACCCGCGACCCTTCAGGCATGAGGAAGCTACGGCCCGTTAGGGCTTAGCGACCTCGGCTATCCAGGCCGGCTACTGAAACTTTGCTTTTAGGTAATGTGATCTGGACCAGGTCTGCCCTTCCCATCTCTTCAACTGTCAGCTGAAGGGAAGGCCTCGTAGGCATTCAATTACACGAATGTAAGACTGTCAGTTTCAGTTTTCCTCACAAATTCCTCCTAAAATTCATTTAGAAATCTAATCGCATGTAGAAACCAGGCATCTCGGGCAGAGATACGACCTCCGGTACACGGGTCACTCCTAGATCAATAGAAATGACTTGGAAGATGATTCTATAAAAATAAATAAACCTCCAAACGGGGACGTCATAGCGACGGGGACCAGAATAGATAATTTGAGAAAGGGACAACTTTCAACAACAAAAACAACAAAAACCCAAATTTGAAATCTTAAAATGAAGCAAATTATATTTCCATCTAATGTACAGATTCTATTAACGGATGCCACACAGTATTTAATGGCGATAAATGCTTTAAAATCAAATATTTACTTCCTAATTTTTAAAAAAAAAATCAGAATAAATTATAACTAATTCAATTATATAATTTCCTAGAAATTGAATCATCATTGCAAGAGATTTTTCTGTTTTTTCACGCTTTCCCTAGCCCCTTTCTTAGTCAGAACAAAACGCATCGGAATTGTTTCCGGTCTGCAAACAAGACACGTTAATAAGCAGGCAATTGCTCCTTTTCAGCAGCGGGAGAGTCGCCGCGTGGAACGCGCGTCGGCCCCCGCGCTGCCTGAGCCCTTTACGGGCGTGGACGGCTTTTTACGAGCGGCTGAAGCGGGGCCTAATGAAAGCCCCCGTTTTGCACCTGATACGCGCCGCGCCGCGCCGCGCCGCTGCCAGATTTTGCCTTAATAAACGCCCCGCCACCTGAGGGCGGGGGCGCTAAGCCCTTCCACCCGCCGGCTTTTGCGATATTGGATCCCGCGTCAAGCACGGGGCCGCGGGCGGCGGCGGCGGCGGTGGTGGAGGTGGTGGAGGTGGTGGTAGTAAAGGCGATGCTGATGCCAGCGGCGGTGGCGGTGGCGGTAGCGACAGTGTCGGAGGCAGTGATTTTGCTGGTGCTGGGTCGATGGTGGCAGGGGCGGTAATATGCCATCAGGATATCAACGGCGCTGGAGGCGGAGGCACTAAAACTGTAACGTTACAGAAATTTATTTTATATTAAAAATATATGCTAATATAAATGCAATAGTTTTAAGTGAATCGGTATGCACAATGAAGAATAATTTTGTTTTTAACCCTTTCTGTAACGCTGCAGAGTTATTCTAGGCCAACATGTTGAAATTACAAGGCAAAGAGGGCTTTGGACAGTGACGAGTAGCCGTAGCAACATACTTTATATTTAAACGTCGAAGTGACGTGTGACGTGTAGCCACTGAACAGAAGAAATATTTAAAAGCCAGCTAGAGCTATCGTTTTGTGGAAAACTGCAAAAAAGTAAAATACGATGTTAAAGTTAGTATCGGGAATGTAATGTAATGTAAAGGGATGTTTGTAAATGACATCGAGGTTCTAAGACGGAACCAGGCGAAATGTTACTGTTTCATTAATTTTTTAAAATAAAATTAATTGAAAAGAAGCATCAGTGAAAAAAATGTTGGTGAATTTCAAGGGTACCTACATGAAGCAAAATAACTTCTAATTGCTAATAGAAGTACGTTTAACTAATAGAAGTTAAGAAGTAGAATTGGGAAAGCGGAAGTATTTTAGTTACGAATAGAGCATAAGCGACTCATGAAACGTTAACTAAGTCGGCGGCAAAGGCGATGGATATTATTATTCGTATAGGCGATGGATGGCGGTACAGCGGCGATGGCGGTAGTGGAGGCAATTGGGGAGACGGCAAACTGAGTTGGAAGCCATGGAAATAGCGGAGCAGATCAATGGGTTGATGGAAGCGACGGCAGCGCGGAAGCTGCAGCGATGGTGGCAGATGCGAAGATATATCGGCAGCGGGGTTGCGATGAGGAACGGGGGAGATGACAATACCAGTGCTGGAAATAATGAAGAAAGGGGTGAAGTGACGTCGGTGAGGCTGGTAGGTGGTCGGATATGGAGGAAGTGTTGGCTTAGGAAATTCCATACAATTTTCCAATTATTATTGGAATCAAAATTTCCTACATGTCATAAATAACCCACGTAGCATTATGCGACCAAAACCTCCTACCGATCAAACTTCCACATACTTCAATTTTTTTTTATTTTCACATCACCCCAATACATAAAAAACGAACATGAAACCTAAATAGATGTGATTAATTGACTACTTAGTTGCTCTCACGTATACATTTGATTACTTAGGTAAAAAAAAAACCACATATTTTGACATTAGTTCATTAAATTCGAATTAAATAGAACGTGTGTTAGCATATAATCAATATAATAACATAATACAAGGAAGAGGGAAGGTTGTTCTTAGATATTTATTCGAAGCATTAGGTGTAATAAAATTAATTGATCGTAATGGTACAAATGATATTGAAACAATCACTGAAAATGATTGTTATCCTTGTGAATGGTGTTTAATGTAATCTGTTTGAAATCGATAACGAGACTTTCCTAGCATTTATTCAAATAATATGATATTTATAAACAGGAAAGCATTTACGACTATAAGAAGGAATTGATCTGAATTACATCGAGGCGTGAATGTATTTAGTGAACAAACTAATTTATTATTACTGAAATATGAAACTATCATCATCATATTATAATTAATATTACTATTATTATTATTATTATTATTAATTTTTTGTTCGCGAATTGGTCGCTCGGACGACGCAGACATGCACCTGCACTTTCGGAGCTCGGGATCATTACATCTTGGTAACGAGTGCATGTGATCCATCTGGGGATCAGCATTAAGCTAGGAATCGATTTTATCTCCAGGGTGGTTATTCCCGCGGGTATGGAAGATGGAATGATGATGATCACGAAGGGGAATGGTCGACACACACATACAGACATACACAAACACACACATGACTGAAGCGGGACTCTAACCCGCGATCCTTCCGTCCGAGATGCAGACGCACTACTGCTTTAGCGATCTCAGCTATCGGCTACCGTATTATTATTATTACTATTATTATTTTATTATTATTAATACTATTATTATTATTATTTACTATATTTCAATATTACTGAAGATTAATATTTTTGGTTCGAAAGTGAGTGAAGTACGGAGTAGTTACTCCGTACTTCACCGGAGTACACGTAGTCCGGGTGTTTGGCGACAAGGAAGGCAAGGTAGGTTGTGATAAATGATACCGGGCCAAGGCGGGGCACTTCAGTTTGATATTAGCACATTAAAAATATCTTCAATAAAAACTGTAAATTTGTTTGTACTTGGCGATTTTTCACATAAACATGAGAAAGCAAAGCGCAGCATTGGTATTAGTGTGACGCAAGTGTACCCAAAATTTAGGCAAACACCGTGCACGCCAGTAATGTAATACATTGTAAAAAAATAAATGCCCCGAGCAAGTCCAGGTTTTTAAGTTGGTAATACATAAGAATAAATATTTAAGGACAAAATTACGTGAACTCTCAAAGTGTCACTTGTAATATCCACGAGAAAATATTCAAACAAAACTTTTCGAGCGTATTTTGCAGCTAATCTAGTGTTGATATTTGCCTCAAAGTGCGGGCAAAGGGAGCACGGAGCGGAGACGGAGGGTGGTGCTCGCCTTCACCCATAACCTCTTGACTCAGCGCCGGCCGGCGCGAAACGAGGCAGCGCACGAGGCGCGGCTGTAACGAGGCAACGCGCGGAGCCCCCAACGAGATGCTCGAGGTTGCGGGGCGCTGATGACGAGGACGCCGCGCCGCCGCCGCCGCCATGAGGCAAGTTTCAGGGCGGGAGGCGGCGCGGCGCCGTGCGGCCAAGTAATTCCAGGCGTAGTCAAAGGCCGACGGAAGGGCTGGGAGGAGAGAGCGAGAGGGGAACGAACCTGATGTCTCTATTGTCTCCCTCGCCAGAGAGGCGGCGAGAGGGCGCGGCGTGAGGGCGTGCGAGAAAGCGGGCAACAGAGGGGATAAGAGAGCGGGAGGGAAGTGGGTACGAGGGCGGGCGAGAAAGCAGGCGTGGGAGAGCGGGCTAGAAGATAGGCTTGAGGGATGGAAAGGGCGTGCGAGGGGCGGCCATGGACAGGCGGTAGGTGTAGGGTGGGTAGGTGGATGGGTGGTCAGACGGGTGAGGTGAGTGGGTGGGTGGTCGGGCACGTGGAGAGAGTGGGCGAGAGCGGGTGCGGAGAGAGGGGAAGGCGGGCGTGGACGAGTGGGAGGGAAGGAAGAGAAAAGAGAAACCCAGAGCTGGAAACTTGTGATCGAGGCAAGTCGACCGAGCCGCTTTGGCTCGCGGAGAAGAGATGATGAGGGCCTTTGAGTGGTCGGAAATGGGTGCGTCTCAATGGAGTTCAGAAATGGATATGAGAGACCTATAAGACCGCAATTCGAAAAGAAAATGAATGCTCATTGCTCTGAGAGAGAAGCACTCTAGAAATGGGAGGGAAAACTCACGGAATGGTTCGGGAGGAAAATTATTAATAGATTTCTGTTCGTAAAATAAATGGAAAAGCCACACGATCGACAAAGACCGAACGGAACGACCAGAACAACGAACCTTTCAAAAGTTCTAAGATCGAATATGTTTTTAAAATGTTATCCCACCATCGAGTCACAATATGTCGGGAGGGTTCTGCATCTGATTTCCCGACGCCTTCCAAAGGTTTCGTCGATTCAATATCGGTCGAGGTATCGACTCAGAAATCGTATGATGCATCAAATGAGCTCCTTGGTTTACGCCGACGAACGTGCCATCAGTAATGGAAAAACTAACTACATAAGGAACATAACAAGTGAAAACCATGCACCTTCATATTTCAATCTTTTCCAACTGATCCTCTTTTTACATCTGAATTTTCCCAAGGTAATTTGAGGAACTGCAGTGATACAGGAGGATGAGTTGCGCCATCCTTGCATCTGCGCAACGCATTATCTTCGTGAAAGCTTCATTTACAGACGCATTTTTACTTTTGAAAGTAATAATAATAATAATAATAATAATAATAATAATAATACATAATGTACTATAACAATGTTTTGTTATTATTATTATTATTATTTATTTGTTATAGGACATTTTTGTAGGGTAATGTCCCGTAATGATTTGTATCAATCGCGACGAATGAAGGCATGTTCTCTTCACGACGTAGATCTCGTAATTGAGTTTCAAGACGTTTTCGATTTAAAGAGAGAACACCTGTTTCATACGAAATGCTACACACCGTAAAGGAATTTAGAACTATCTCCGGAGAAAAATAACAAAGAGGTTGAAAGAATGGGAAAACGAGTCGACGGAAGGAAGCAATGCAATTCGACTCCGGTCGTAACCTTACGCAAACGAGCAACTCGTGCAACCCAAAAGATACGGCGCATTTATAGCGCGGGTGGTCCGACAACGATCAGGAATACTGGAAATAAATTCCGCCTCATTTGTACCTAACACACTCCGGGCGTTCGCAGGCAATTGACACCTTATACGGGGTCATATGCGAAGTAGCAAGGCCGCCCTGGGGGGTGCAATCGCTACTCGGTAGCAGCAGGCCGGTGCACCGGAGAGGCGGCGCAATCACCATTAGGCGAGCGGCGAAGCGCTGTAGCGTCCTTCCGGGTGCGGGGCGCGGCGCCGCCGGAGCATCGGAGCGCGCATCTCATTTGCAAACGGCGCACGACCTCTCGGCGCGGCGGCGTGGCGGTGCACACTCCAGATCCCCGCGCTCCTCGTCGCCTGCGAACAGCTGCCCCGCTCGCTACCTTCCACGCTGCTGCTCATGTCTTCTTCCCCTACAAGCTAGCGTCTTACACAGATGTCCCACAAAGGGTCGCCCTTGAAAGCAGCTACGGTTATCAGTGGCACAACGAAGATGAAAGGCGCGCGGATTCTACCGGCTATGAGTTTGTTGACGAAAGCTGCTGCAAATGAGATTGGTGACAACGTTCCGTAATGAGCTGTGAACCGCCTGCATTACACACAGCAAAGCTGTCAATTAGCGACGGTGACGAGAATAGGCAGTTCTGTCTTGTCTGACTGACACGACGATTACACAGGATGAAATGTTCGCAAGGGACAGACAAACAAAGGTAGACAAACAAAATTATAAAATTTTAAAATGCACAATTCTTTCGCAAACAATTATTTTGAGTTTCCTTCTTATTTGCAAAAGTACGTATAAATACTCGTAATTATACGTATATATACTACATAATAAACTCTTGAAATTATCGTACGTCATTAACGGGTGCTCTATTTGCAACAGCCAGATCATGCATTCAATTCAAAAAATTCGGCTTTATTTGCAAACCTGATGCCCGTTGCTTAGCATCAAGAATGTGCAAACGTAGGAGACACAGCACAAATTCATCAGGGGAAAATGACACAATTTCCCGATTTACTGTTAAGTTGTTGGAAATATGTTGCTCACATTGTAGCTGTAATCGTGTGGTGTGGTTATTTACCTAATAATGCCCAGAGTATGATATATCATACGCTAATTTCTGGTCAACTCAATTTTGCTTCTTTTGCAATACTTTGTGAATTTTAGTTCTCAGTAAACGTAGACATCCTAAACGAAACATACAAGCAAGATTTTTCATTCTTGAATGCAGATGTTGGTTTAGCCATGATCGCTAAGTCATTGTACATTCCTGACTAGGGTGTACACATGACTTGGGTCGATTCGAATCTTCATCTAAAACCGTGCTTAGCTGGGCAGTTAGGGTTAAGCGGATTTGGAATTATGATATCTTAAGGCACATTTCATAAGACGAGTGCATATTCAAGAAGGTGAATGAATTTATATTCCCAAAGAAAATGCATGTCAGTAATATAATGCGTTTACTTATAATATGATTACCCATTAATTTTAATGTCGAATATCTAAGAAACAAGCAACAATAACCTGGTACACTCACTTCCAGATTCTTCTCTCACCTAAGGAAGCGAGTGAAAGTGACACGCGCAAAAAGAGACGGCTCTAGAAAGAAACTTCGCGTAAACGGGAGGAAACAAACGTGTAACTTCGCTGCCAAACTTCACCTAGGTAGCGCTACGCGCAAACGGTTGCCCGCGTACCTTCCTGCAGACTGCCGACGTGGAGGTCGTGAAGACAGAAGGGACGAACGCAACGAGAAAATCCTGGCAGTAAAGCACGCCTTGGAGGCAATGGTCGTCGTAAACGAACCTCGGGCAGGTGATGGGAAAGGTACAAGGCAGTGAGGCAGAGACGGGAGCGGCAACGTCAGTGCTCTCTACCGGCTAAAGAGGTCAGCACGCCGAGGCAGCGGAACCAGAAAGATAAAGAGTTACACGAGTTCGCGAGACGAAACGCTTTGAGGAAGACGGAGGCCGCGAGTAAAGCAGCAGAAATGGGAGAATCTAGCGGCCGTAAGAATGACAATGAGCGAGACTCACGGCACGAAATGAGATGGGAGGGATGCCAAACCAGGCTGGGAGGAAAGAAGGTGCTCGGTGATAGAAGCAGCCTGAGGAGAGAGAACTTTTGGAGGATGTTTCGGGTGTGACGGATGTTTCGGGCAGGAGGCCGATGCAAACATCGGAAATACAGTGGCGCTGCGACAAGGGACACCAAAGGAGATAAGGCGGGATATAATGCATTATCACTCCCGTGTTAAATAAAGGCAATTTTAAATGTCAGAGCGCTCTAGTGGAGCGAACTTGAGTTATAAACACACCACTTAATTACCAAGGCATTCTAATGAAGCGTATAAGCAAGTTTTGACGTTCCTGAATGATAGATGTCGATTTAGCTGAGCATTGTACAGTTCTGTCCAGGGGTATTTCATGACTTGCGTTCCTTCGAATTTTCAACTAAAACCGAGCTTAGCTGCTCTATGCCTGTGGTTAAGTCGGAGCCAGTGGAAAGCAAACAGTGGTTGGCCCTCATTGAAACTGACGGGGGTATATGCCGCTACGGCCTAACGGCTTTGCTATTTTTTATTTAAAAAAATGCGTCTACGATAGGTGGGTTAGGAAAAGTGAAAAGACTAGGAAAATGAAGAGAGAGAAAAAAGAGAGGAGAGAGGGAGAGAAAGGAGAGAGAAGAAGAGGGGGGGGGTACGGAGAAATCTTGCGGAAAACGGGTTGTTGGTCCGGGGGGAGGAAGGGAGAAGCGTGGCACGTGAATGGTCCCCGCGCGCCCCCGCCTAATCAAGTTTTCGTCAGTTTCTGGCACGTAACGAAGTTGGCGGTCACCGGCGTGGTAGGTGGAGACCGCAGCGATAGAGGGGCGGGGCAGGAGGGCGAAGCGAGAGGAAGGGGGCGCGGTGGCGCCGGAGCCGGGGTCGGGGACGAAGCCTTTGGCGGGGAACGAGCGGGGCCGCGGGCAGGGGTCGGGGGCAGGTGGCGCGGGTGGACTGTTGGCAGGGCGATGGCCGGTGGCAGGGCGGGGGTTAGTTGCAGCGGGCGGTCGCGGCTGTTTACGCGTGGGCCCATCGACCGCGGTGGCGTTCGTTGTAATTCTGTTTCGCCAAACGAAGGCGCGCTCCCAAGTGCTGTAAATCGCTCCGCAAGATTCTCGGGAAGCGCGCGGGGGATGGCGAGGTATTTCATTTCCGTGTCTACAATTTTCCTTGAGTCAGAATGAACAATGGCCTCACGCTGATTCTCCGTATCTGTGATGTAAGAGATAATTGTATCCTGGTTTCCAAATAAATCAAGATTCCTTTAAAAATTAGATATTGATTCCTCTGGCATTCGAGGGACTGGGATTACGTGAACAATACATAGAAAGTAATAATGGGAAACGTGACAATGACATCGAATTAAAAGATACAATAATCAGCAAATGTAATTTGATTTTCCCCCTCAAGGAATGAAGAATTTGAAGCTATATTCAGGATACCTCTAACATAATTTCGAGGACGTTTTTAGCGTGCCACTGAAATGCTAGTTTTCTGCGAATACAGTGTATCGAAATTAGAATCACGAACTTACACGCCGAATTTATTCTGTACACAATTCTTTACACGAAGAAGGATTCGCAGAAATGTTTCACGAAATAATTGAAAATCCCGACCCATATCAGTGAGTGAATGCAGTCAAATGAAAATCAATATACGTTTCCCCGGAAAGATGAATTTATGATTCGAATGCAACAGATTGATACTTCCTCAGGGATGTGACAGATTCATAATTTTCACATTTCATATTAACTTCAAACTCAATGAGAAAATAATTGAGTTTTCTACTCTGTCATTCGAACTAATATTAGTTTTTTTTAAAGGTTACTATTAATATTAAATGTTCCTTCATATCTCGGCAACGCTCACATTAATCCAAACAACAGTGACTAATTTTTATAGGAAAAATAACAACTGAAATGTGAAGGTTACGTATTTCACATTTCGCTGAAATATTTATATTGAATCCTCGCACTGCAGCGTTCGCTCCAAAAACAAATTACGTGCCACAAAACATCCGCACGCTATCTCTGACAGGAGAACGTCATTTCCACGGCCTCGTCACAGAGATACGCGGCCGAATTTTTTTCAATTTCCTCTCACACGAACGTCCAACACGTAAAAAAAAAGAACACGCGCTCTGTTTCAGTAGCAGGAATAGCAGCGGCGGGGGCGAAGGCGTCGCTGAGGCACGTGAATACGGACGATAAGGCGGGAAAGAGAGGAGAACATTCCGGAAGCAAGTCCGCACAATTCATCAGCGTGGGCGGGGGCGGAGTGGGAGCGAGTGGGCGGGGGGCCGGGCGGGGCGGGGCGAGGGCGGGCGGGCGAGGCGAGGGCGAGGCGAAGCGGGGGCGAGGGGCGGGCGAGTCGAGGCACGTCCCTCGGAACAAATGGTGATGCACGGGGCCGCGAGGGAAAACGCGCGCAAGAAAATTCTTCTCGCGCGTCTCATAAATGTGCGCTCTAGCGGCCGGCGGCGGCGACGGCGCCCGCGGCATTCGCGGGATTTATGCCCCTAGCGGACATACGATACCGCGGTAGCTGGCGCTTCTAGAAATCGTTATAATAAAGTACTCTGTGTGGTGCGGATGTTGCAGTCGATGACGGGCGAAATGATGTCTCTTAGAGAATTCCGATTTATAGAGAATTTCACAGGAATTATTCAACCGAACAGCATATCGCATATAACCGTGGGCGATAACACGGCCTTAGTTCCTGTGTTTCGGTGAGGGATTAGGAACATTTTGCTTCCAAAATGCAATGTTTCAAAAAATATTTAATTTTTAATAATTAATAAAGTGCTTTATACAAAATTTGTATAAGTACGTCTCGTCGTATGTCGGGTTTAAAGAACCATGGTCAGGGGATCTTCGGGGGTTTTAATCTTACTTCTCTGACATGTCGACACGACTGAGGCTTCAGTGGTGGGAACGGTTAGCGTATTGGACGTTACCCATGGACGCCTTGTTTTTAAAGGCTAAAAATTCCTTGGTACGCTTTCCTTCGGAGGGGAAGTATAGCCAGCTGTTCCTTGTTGTAATTTTAGTAAATGTAAAATATCCTCAAGCTAAAAAAAGCCTCTGAGCTAAATTCAAATAGTCTGTTTCGTCGCCTGAGTGATACTTCTTTCTCTGCGAAACTGCCAGAGGAGCATAGCGAAATTTTGCGTCGGTCTTGCCGAAAAGCATCCTGAAAGCCTGGCCTCGCCACGAAAAATAAGGCATCATTGGTTGATTGAGCGGGTGCATTGGCCCAGGTGCGGCCCTCCTGCAACGTAAGAATCCCTTATCTCATAACTAAGAAGCCCGCGGGTCCCTGGTTCTAGAGTATACTTATCAGTTATCATCTCTGTGAAATGTACCGTAGAAGTGTAGAAAAGGGCCCACTCATTCTTAAGATACGGCAAATCTCTACTTTCGATGAACGACTCCTTCGAGACACCCTACCGTCGACGCCTTCGTTAGCGCTCCAGTTGTTTCCTAAGCCTCCTGCATTCGAAATAAGAAGCGCCACCTTCCACTTGTCCTCATACACTTTGCCCTCGGCGCCGCTATTATTTGCCATTTATGTTATCTAATAAACTAAGGAAAGAAACTAGAGAATAAACTACCTAGACATGCGCTGCGCGCTCCGCTGGTTTTATGAGAGTTCTTGACGTCCTCAGATACAAAAGAGGGAACGTTCAGGAAACGAAACTCACACATTTTCATTCATCTGTTTAGAAGAGACAGACAGACATCGTTAATAAAGAAGATTCTGTCTCCCTTTCATTTGTCACAAAAGTCACGACTTATAAAAATTTAAATACGAGTATGTATCCCTGCATGGTTCATAGGAATATTTCAGTGACATACAACATAAAATATAAATAGTTCCCTTCCATTCTAATTAAAACCTAATATGCAGAATTAGATTAAGTGAATCATGTTTAAATATGTGACATGACACAACATATTAAATACCAGTGTGATAACGAGCAACTTATACCAAGTTGAGATAATTCTCTAGTGAATTCAGCTTTCGTAAATTTCTAATTTATGGCGCAGTTGAAATATAGCAGCCCAAGGCAATTATGTACAGATTTTTCTGTGAGAAAAAAGGAAGACGAGCCATCGGTCCAATTATAACGGTTATTAAAGAACCTTTGGAATATTAATCTATATATTTAAAACACTAAGGGTTTTCATTTAGAAAGAAACTTCAACTTTATACTTAAACAAATTTCGTGACTTTATTCTTCAAATAAAAAGCAGGAGACCTCAATGTGTAATTACTTGCTCTTATTAATTAGTTATATTGTAAAATCTCTGATATTAATAATATATTAAATTAATCGAATGAATGCTGGTCTGTCGTCATTTGTTCATTACGTCCTTTGTGATACCAAACTACTCTTTTATCATAGGGTTTTTTTTTAGTTGCCTTCCATCTACGGAAAGCAGTTGAAGATTCATCATTAGAGCGGGCAAGCGTGTGAGTGTGTTATTCATGATGCACAATATCATTGATCTGACGTTATAGTTTAACGCCAAACTTTTTTAAGTTTGAAGATTAGCTGTTTTAACTGCAAAGGTTTGTGTGTGTGTGTGTGTGTGTGTGTGTGTTATTGTATGAGTTTGTTGTGTGTGTGTGAGAGTAAACGCCATATCTATTAATCACCTGACACATGTGTCCATTACAAACAAAAATCAGATGATGCAATTTACGTGTGATGAATGTAATTATCATATGTTACACAGTATGTGTTTAAGTTAAGGTTGATATCACGATATCCTACAACACACCACTGCCACATGTAGAGATCTCGGTAAATTAAAAACATTTCAATACATTTCAGAAACATATTTAACACTGGGTACAATGAATAGTGATTGTGTTGTTTCAGAATTTGCAAACCTCCCTCATTTTATAAGGTTGGAAGGCGCTAAGAACTGATCGACATGAAATAAAGTTTGTGTGTGTTGATTTTCTGAATAGTGCAAATGCAGTATTTTTCTACAGCTCTTCGTTTTGTGCGATGTAATCACCAAAGTTCAGCTAGTAGTAAATTATGTTGCAAGCGAAAATAAGATTTTTGTCAGAAGTGTTAACTTCCGATGAGATATTGATAGCAAAGGGAGCTTCAATCTCTCTCTCTCTCTCTCTCTCTCTCTCTCTCTCTCTCTCTATATATATATATATATATATATATATATATATATACACACACTTTCGAGAGCTATACATACTTATATTTATATTACTTACCACTTAAAACGAAAGATATAAAATCACGATGAAATATAGGAATTATGTATGCTTAAACAAAACACATGATTAATTGTTTCAATGAGAACATTGATAAGGATGGATTGATACAATAAATATTTAAAAGTGAAATAAATTTGAACTAGTATTTTTTTGTTTCATTACAGAAAGCAACCTTTATTTATGTTGCCAAGGACAAAATAAATAATGGTTCTGTAATGGATAAAATGGGAACACACTGAACAAAATTACCTGAGAGGGAACTTTTTCATTTACAAATATTCGAAACAAAAAGCTCAGATAAAGTTACTAACAATAAATATAATATATCTGTAAAAAATTAATAAACCATCTCAGCAAATTAAATGTATCTCATTTATAGTCTGGAATTTAAAATGAGAAAAACGGGAAGCGCATTAAATATTCATTCTTCCCTCATTTTTATTTTCACGCAAAACAGTATTTCTCTCCTTCCTGTCGCTTTGGAAAAAAACTAACATTAGCCATGTCAAGAACAAGTGTGCGACGAACCACTATATCAGTGTTGCGAAGAAGAAGTAACGGCGATATGTCACATCACTTATCTGATCAATGAAACCCCGCTTCATCAACTACTTAAGCTTCACGGAAAGGTGGATAGTTCTGTCTCGTATCCTCACGGGAGAGATGGCGATAATATCGAGTTCGAGCTTCATCGTAAGCGTCGCTGAGAATGTGAAATAAAACACGCTCGCAAAGCGTGCCTCTCGACGCAAATGGAGTCACACACGTAGGCGTGGAGTCGAGGCCATGCACAGTGGGCCGGACTGACGCTAAATGAGTGCATGATACATCTGCTCCCTTATGATTTCCAAACAACTTTTCAACGAATAAAATTTTTAAATGTTTCATACGTAGGTACTTAATAAAAAATTAATAACTCTTTCTCACTACTTTTTTAAGCTTTTTTTACAAAGCGCATTTAAATGTGAATAATATGTAAATGTAAAAAAACAAAAACAAATGATACTTCTTTTTTACAAGCAAAAACAGTTTGCTACATAAGTTTTATGTATTTCTCACTGTCCTAGAGTTCGGTCAATAATTGCATTTTTTCTTCTAAATATTCACAATTGTATTTCAACCAAAAAACAAGCGACGAGCTGCTACTAAGAACTGCACTATTTAATCAATTCTATGATCAACATCGTCTCGCAAAACATCATTATTTCACTCTTCATCTGCAAAAATATTACATACAGGCTAATGTATCAAATAAAATTGGAGTTGGCAGACTTGGAAGAAATATTTGTAGCAAATAACCTTGCTCAGAAATTACTGGACATTATATCAACATACGTTTTGGTTTCATTATTTTGCTGTGAGCGTCTTTTGTCCCATTTCGGGTCAGTGTGCAACGAAATCGGGCCGGCCGCCGCGCCGTGTCGCTGGCGAGCACACGGAAGGAGAGTGAGGGTGCGGGGCGGGTGTGAGGAGGGGCTAATTCGGCGGCATCGACCTGCGGCCGGCGGCCGAGGCGAGTGGGAAGTGCCCGCCGCCGCACGCGAGTGCCGACGGGAGGGGCGATGGTTATCGCGGTGACGAACTAGAACACGCGGGAGGGTAGAACGCACGGGCAATGTTGCGAAGGGGGGGGATCAGCCCGGCGAAAGTGTCGGTAGAGGACGACGACGGGAATGCTTAAAATGCGCAGTTGTGTGACAAAATAAGTGGTATTCAAGCTATTTTTGGTTATCATGTGATGATATTTCTTTGAATAGCACATTTGGAGGTCGCGCGAACACAATTCAGTGTATAACGCTGTGGACAAGATAAGTAAACATACGAATGTCGACTACTTAATTTGCATTTACCTTCCATACATTCGATAACTCAAACTGTCGACTTCGAAATATTCGATAATTATTTTATCTTTTTCTCTTCCTGTTTGAAAGGCTACAATTGAAAAACCAAATATTTTGTGCAACTAAGAAAAAAAAAAAAGTTTTCCAAACACAAACTTTCGGATAATTTTATTTCTTCTGGCTCGACAACTTTGTCCTTCGAGGGAGGTTAATTACACAAAACACAGTTTGTAGCTTTTTAAGAATGGCCAGCCGTAAACAGTGTTTATTACTCGGAAGAACGTAA
>JAHLJT010003051.1:0-21363 GCA_031308135.1 Acheta domesticus | reverse complement strand
TCCACTACGCGTAGTTATATTGTCTTTATCTAACTAATGCCACTTTTCGTTTCTTCTTTTCTTTTCAGCCTGTCTTTTCTCGCTCTCACTCTATTTCCTACTTTCCTTTCATCAGATATAAACACGCGCTGCATCGTACCATTAATCTTGTCATAATTATTGTGTTCGTGAAGTAAACATTTCACTTTCTCAGAGATTAATTTGCTAGAACCCTGCATAGACATGTTCAGAAAGATGTAGAGTCATTCTTCGATTAATCATCTTTGTTCTTGACAGTTAAAGGAGGAAAAAGACTATGTATTTTAGTCAACATGTGACTTATTTAAAGAGTAAGAATATTTCTAAATCATGTCGCACATTCTTGTAGAATTGTGGAATTGTCATATCAGGAAAGCGTAGACACCTTAGAAAGCATCATTGCAGTAAGTCAATATTGATACATTTTATTTACTCCTTTTTAAAAAGGAATTGTTATTTTATTTATTACCTTAAAATTAAAATTAACACTACTAAGTAAACACAAGTGAATGTTATGTAGTGACAATCGTTTGAGACGTATGTAGCAAGAAACAATGCAGCCAGCCCGATTTTCAATTATACGATGAATGGCATGGGAAGAGATTCAACATCCGACCCCTACAGAATTTCGTTGTCATGAAATTTTCAATCCTACGCCTCAGCAGCTGTTGCTCTTCTTTTTCTCATAAACTTTGTACTAGTTAATTGCAGTTTTAATGGGGAGTGGTTCGAGTGCGAGAAAAGTATCACAGAGTTCTCCATTTTTTACTCATTCTACTTTTGGTGGGTTATTACCCAATATTTAATTACTTGTAGAATTTATATCCTGAAATTCATTTTGAAACGCTTAGAACAATGAAATAAGGCATAGTCTTCGATATTGTTTATATTTTTTATATTATATTTATTGCGGAGTTTTTATAACTGTTATCACTGATTTGAAAATGTTTAAAAGCTCTATTGACGACTTTTATTGATATAGATCTGAAATTACGTTTTTTCCCCGAAGAATTTTGGATTAATAATTAAGTCTTCGAATTTGCTTTATTAGCGTAAAATTATGCTTAAAGGGTGATTGCTATGCTCAGTGTGCATTCATTTAACGCTTACTGAGCTGGTGGAAAAGCCAGTTAAACTCTTCGTAAAATGTTCATGCGACGGATGACTGACTGACGACAGACTGACGACAGGATCTGACGGGAAGGGTCAATACGTAAAAACATTGGGGGCTGGGTGTTCGCGACGTCCGATATTCATCCACAATGTAGTCGTTGACTGAAATAAAAGAGTAGTCATTTATATAATCAAAATGTTTTTACGGGATTTTTTAAATTAAAAAGAGTACTGCTCGTCACAATGGAAGCAGGGAGAGAAAAATGGAACCCCGTGCAATAAAGCGTGTCCAGGCTGAGAGGTTGTGGATTCTATACCGTTCTCGCAGAGTTGCCAGGTGGTCTTAAGAATTTCCTACTAGATAGCGCTTCGAAAATCACCAAACATAAAAATAAATACAAAAAAATATTATTTAATATTTAATATATTGAGGAGGTGTGGGAATAAAGAAATACGAAAAATATTATTAATTGTAAATATATTTATATTTTGCGATAAACACTTTTATTTGTAATTAATAAAAATGTTTATTTCATCTATTTACATAATAATGTACATATATTCCCACACTTCATAAGTTTGGTTTTAAAGTTTCACATTGTGTACGAGTTACGAAACCTAAGAGCTATCTTTTATTACCCATTGTTGTTAACGATACCTTTTTGTAAAAGCTTTCCTTCAACTGAAATCATTGTTTCCTTTACTTGTTTATCGTTGTGATTCTTTCCTTTTCATCAAATGTGTTGCCCTCTTTATCAATCTCTGGTTGTGAGAAATAACCACTCAATTTTAACGACGGAATTCATTCAAATGATCTTACACGCCTGCAAGTGTTTTACTACGCTTTGGTATATTTGAATACATTTACAATGCAATAATCATGAGGAACTCTTTTTAAATTTTGTGATTTTGTGATGCACAAGAGATTTTTTTTAATTAAAATTTTAAAAACTCAGCGAAAATCTGTAACAAAACCTCAAAAGAATTTGCTCCATAAAATATCCACTAAAGATCAAATAACTTAAATTTAGGAGGAAAATCTTTGACATGGCAACACAGACTTCTCAGCCATTGTGTGGGCAGCACCCTGTCCACAAACATGTCACATTAATATGGTTACATATTGATACTATGTGCAACCAAGACGAGGCACACCATGGCTTAGTAGAACTCTTAAACATTTGTTGTGCTAGTGAACTCATCGTTCATGTATATATCATTAATGTAATATATATTTTCTGAGTCGCTAATGACCTAGCTGTCGATGTGACGTTAAATAATCAAAAACAAAAAAAAACTCTCATTTAACACCAAACATTATAACCATCTACCTAAAATTATAACATAATCAATTTGAGTGTCAGTGCATTATATATAATGAAATATATTCAGTGAAGCTCTTATTCTTGCCGGCCGAGCCAAAAGAGATCAAGTTTTCAAAGATTTCCAATAATACCCAGAACATACCTGTTTTACTTCAAGAGACTTCAGTTTACCGATAAATGTTATTTTTCAACGAAAATCAATAAAGCACAAGAGTAGACTTTTTTAAAGTAGGAGTAGATATACGTAAAAGTTAATTTAGTAATAAGTGTAGGTATGTATAGCAAACTTTCGAGTATTTTCCGAAATAGTGGTCCCTACTTCTAAAATAAAACCAACAACGTAGTTTATAAATAAGTTTTTTTTAAAGAATTTATTGTAATATTAATGTAAAAATTTTCAATTACTAACTATTTTCACATGTTTTTCTACTTTTTTAAAATTAACCGACCTACATTAACCCATTTCTGCCAAGAATAATTCTGTTCGCACAGCGCTCGCCCATTGTTGTCCCATTCGTGCCCGCACAGGAGCCGTTGCAGACCTCTGCCTTTTTTATAGCATGTTTTTGCCACTTTTAGTTCTATTCAATTGTTATGTTTCAAAATTATACTACTAGAGCTCTCCTGAAACGCCAAACGGTGGTTATTGAGTTTTTTCTATAAGAAGAAGCAAAACCGTTGAAACTTAGCTGCATAAGTCCCGTCAACTTCGATGCGGAGCAACCACCGTTTGTTTTACATCGGCCTCTCCCTCCGACTTAACCACAGGCTTATAGCAGCTAAGCACGGTTTTATTGTAATATTAATGTAAAAATTTTCAAGTACTAACTATTTTCACATGTTTTTCTACTTTTTTAAAAATTAACCGATCTACATTAGAATACTCAAGACCCCTACACTAGCTACACTACTACTCAAGAGCTACACTGCACACTACTCCAGACCCCTCGCAAACAAATTTGCAGGAATAGCTAGTATCTCATAACGCAGACAGAGGCTTTGTGGGAAAAGTCATCCGGTACTTCCCCTTGGTATCAGCCACACGCCGGCTTATTTTGGAAAGAAATGATGTAATGTATGCAGTAATTTCAAGAGATTATAAGTTAATATTATGGATTAATTTTTTTAAATTATTTAATATATTGGTTGATGTTAGGAATTACTATATCATTAATTCAAAAATGTTTCTAAATTTCACTAATTTTCACACAAGGATAATACACTCTTTGTATTGAATATTTTTCAGTGCTGTCTAGACCACGGTATGGTTCATGTATCTCTAATTTAAAGCACCTGTGAGGGAATGAAAAATATATTGGCGTTAATGCGTCAGCGTGGCCGCGTCAATGATGGCATTAAAAAATCCACCACAAAATATGGAATAGTGCACGTAATTGACATAAACTATTTATGTTACCTGCGAGAACTGCATAAACTCAATTCACGATTTGAAAACAATAAATGCAAACGCAATTTTCAGATAAATAGTTATTTATGGGACAAGAGAGTGATTTCCCTCGAGTCGTTTGTCACTCGAACACGCAGCACAATGGCGATAATTTTCACGAGTTTATCCCTCTTTACCCACGCGCTGCGTATAATATTGTATTTGACGACACTATTCGGAAATAACTCTTGACTGGTGTTGATTATAGTTTTACTCAATGGAGGGGCGCAAGGAGGAGGATAATATAACTGGACAGTTGGTGTTAATGTGAATTTTATTATTGATTGATTAGTGATTCCGGGTACAACTGCTAAGGTCATTAGTACCGTAAATGTAGTGTAAGTGTGTATTCCTCGGGAGGTTGCGTGGATCTTCCCCCGTTGGATGGCGAGATCCAACTAGGTATCTCGCACCAGCGGGACACCTCTCCAGCCGGGACAATATCTAAGTTCTCGTCTGGTTGTGCGACATGCGTGGTAGTGTAGTGCCCGTAAGTGTAAGTATATGTAGGGGATGAGGAAAGGAGAAGGAAGAGGAAGGAAAGATCGAGTGTGGTCCGTGGCGCGTTTGTCAAGATACTGCTTGATCATTCCTCCGTTTGATAGGAGAAAATACGAAAAGCCACTGCTCAGAGCAGCCGACCGCTAGAATTCTCCTCCAGACTACCGTAGAACTCGATTTTGCTATCTGGCTAGTGTTGAAAATCCTGCCACCGTCGGGTCTGGAACCTAGAACCTCCCGAACATAGGCACTGCAGTGACAGCTGATGCCGTGAGACACCTCTCCCGCTGACACGATTCGAAAATTATTTTGAACATAGATTTACTGAATTGAACAAATAAGGAAGAGGATAATATAACTGGACAGTTGGTGTTATTATGTGTTTTGTTACTGAAAGACAAACTACCACCTGTTTCTCCGCACAAAAGCGGAGTACCTCCAGAGATAAATTTCGTACTTTGCCTACGCTTTCTAATGAGAGTGGTGCTCATGATCATTACAGGGACCAATCAAAGATGTAGTCACTTTTAAGATGTGGGGGTTCCCATATTGTGACACAAGTAACGAAGAGGGTGGAGGAGGGGATGATTAAAAACAAACTTTCTCGCAACTTTTGTGTGATAATTACATTTTGAACCTCAAACTGGAAATAAAAGTGATAAAATTAATCAAAAATGTCTTTTGTTTTTGATGTTTTTAAATGTTTTAAAATCTGTCTGAAATTCAATCCAGTTTGAATAAAGTCACTGGTTTAACTCACAAAGTTGGGGAAGAGGGTTAGGAAAAGAATATACATCTCCAAGAGGGGGTGTACAAGGGAGTGAGGGAAAAGTCGAACGTATATTTTTGAATGCCTTTACTCTTAATGATTATAAAATATTCCAAAGGAATTGAGAATATGGTCTTTCGAATACTCAGATAAACAATTTCCAAGGTCATAAGGCCTAGCTCGTGAATAGAGAATTTATGAGCGCTCGTTGCCCGGTCGCAACGCACCATCTGCTTCCAATTTTAAGCGCCCCATGACCGTCGACCGAGAGCGACAGATGAATGTAGCGGCGCGCTGTTTGGGGCGGAAGGGAGGGGAGTCGCCGACCTTGGCACAGCGTGGTGGGCGGGAAGGGAGGGGGAAGGGGGAGGCGATGACAACGACGCAGCGCCGGCCCAGCCGGGCGCCGACGGCGGTCCGCAGCGCGTCCGGCATTTGTTTCCGGGGCGTCCCCGGCGGCCGATGAATAATAGCAGGCGCGCAATCAATATGACCGTTACAACGGCGGGGCGGCAGGCGCGACCGAGCGCAGCGATGTGCGAAGTGCAACCGTGGCCGCGGGAACGTATGCAGTTTGTGTCACGTACGAAAAAAGAGAAAATAAAGGTCGAAAGAAGACCAATGGGGGAGCATGTACTGTCTATTTTTTACGGAATTTGAAAAGATGAAGTCATGCAATTCATCGTGCATATTTCTATGTAGCCATAGGTTCCACTGTTGTACCTTAAGTCAAATTATTTTTCTTTCGTCTTGTAGGATATAATCTCCTGGTAGTACCATGGTAATTTAATGATATTACGATAAGGCAACCCTCTTCTCTTTTATACATATGAATACATGCAGAGAACAATCACAATTATCGGGAGATCGGTCCGGAGCTTAGAGCTGCGAAAATAATTGATTTAAATTGATAGTTTTTAGTTCCCGTGTGTATTATAAGTTTTATTCCAAGTTCGAATTAAAACGAGACCAGTAAAGTTCACTATTGGAGTAAAAGTTAACATGTTGCAAGCGTAATAATTATATAAAGCCAACGTATTATACCATGAAATTACGCTTGTGTAGTAGAAGAAGAAGAGGAAGGTGACTTTTCATTTCATGATGTGGAGAGTTTGTCACACTAGAAAGACTAACAGGATGTTTCATGTATTTTCATTTCAGTGGTCACTAAAACATTGAACATGATCTGGAAACATTTATCAATTATCGAAAACATTTGGAAACGTTTAACAACATTCACGATGAAGAACCACGTGTACAGCTGAAAATATGATAAATGTTATGAGTAGGCAATCGAAAGATTTTAAAAAAAGCCAATTTGATTCTGAAAGTTCTTTGGTTCAGAATACCGGCTTGAATTACAAGCACCTTCAATATTTAACGACTATTAATCGTAATTTTTAGTGAGTAAGGGTCTCTAATTGAATTATGACGCACCTGGTTCAAGTTTCAATGATTTAATAGAAGTTACATTTCTTTTCAACTAGTTTTCCATGTAATCCAAAGGCAGTAGAAACCTACTTAAAACATTAAAAGTTTCTAATTGCAGTTTAGAAATAGTTTTACGTTGGCTGGCAAATAAAGTTTAATGTAGATATTTAATTAATCCTCAAGAATATCAACTTCCATAATATTTTCACAGCTTTTGAAATTAATGCAAAATGAGTTGTTTGTGAGCTAACACTTCTCATAGAAACACCACTTTTCTGCGCGTAATATCACTATTACAGTTACGCGAATTAAACAGAACCTTTCGTATTAGAGGGAGAAAATCGAGAACAAAATCCGAGAGGAAATAGAAGACAAATAATGTTGACGGTACGCCACATCTGTTGCTCGCTGCTGCGTTTTACGGTCGTCTGTTGGAGGCCTTCAATTATTCATCTCGCCAACCCAGTAGTACCAAATGCCTGCGCGCGTATCTACGGTGGTTGATTCCCCAAGGGACTGTATGGCCAAAGAACGAGAGAGAGAGAGAGAGAGAGAGAGAGAGAGTCTAAAGATAGTGAAGATGAGAGCGGGAAAGAGTGAAAATGGAGACAAACGGGAAAGAAAGTGGAAGAATTGAATACGGTAGAATAGGTCAGAAAGATGGTAGAAGAGAGGACTTCCATTGTACCAAGAGGAGATGAAAAAAAGTGGAAAAGGGCAGAGAAACGATGAACTACAGAGAAGAAAGAGAACAGCGAGATAGGGAAATAATAGTAAAAATCCCTATGACAATAAATGAGTTGATGTATTGTGAATTATGATTTAATTTTCGTGTTCTTATTGAGTCCGACTGTGGATGATTTTTGACACTTTCTACGAGTTATTAACTGGATTGAATTCAGCCATAGTCTGGAGGAGAAATGGAGCAGACGGTTGTTACCATCGTTAGTTTTCGTGATTTATTCTACATATCAATATTAAGCCAATGACGGAGCAGAGCGTTAACAACCATGACCGCGCGCAAACATTCCTTCTACACATTGTCCCTCCTATATTTTTATCCACACACACACACACATACACACTTCATTTACGATACTTACCACCCATAACGTGGGCCTCGAGGTTGCTCCGAACGGGAAAACATAAGGAGAGAGTAATCCCGCGAACCGACGTGTAGGTCTGCGTCGTATCACACTTTCAAGTGAGGAATGAGCACCGTCTTCTAATAAGCACTACTGTAGCGTCGTGGCGCGCTCAAACGTGGTCTACCTGCGTGAGGGCAGGAAGTTTCACAAAAGGTGCAGAAGATGACGCATTGGGAATCTCTGTCCAGCGCAGAGATGGCGCGGAGGCGATGGGGGCGGTAGAAAGCCTTTATTACGGCGCGCGACGAGACCTCCCCTTTCTTGTTCCCAGCAGCGTCGACGGGGGTTGTGCGTAAGTTTGTGCGAGCGGCACACGTAGGATGGAGCCGGCAATTTATTGTCGTGACGAGCGAGACATGCATTAAGTCTCAGATGTAGAGCGGTGTGGTAGCCGTTACATTAAAATCTCTTCTAGTAGTGGGATCTATTTAGTTAGTTAATTGTAAGCAGTGAAATTTGTTATTTGTGACTACGGTCTAGTTTAGAAATAAACTCACTGTTATTAGAACCCACTCTCGTCTGTGTTTTGATTACACCCGTATGACGCCACAACTACACTTACGGATTATTGATCTTAGTTTACTTGTCCGAAAAAACTTTACAACTAATTAATGAATCAATCGAGTTTTACAAACTTTGTATTAACATACATGAGAATCCTTTCAGAAAAATAGATATACTAATAGTAATATACAACAAAAATTTTTAAACAACTTTCATCATGGCATGTGTATTGGTGTGTACATCCCAATCCACATTTTTTCAGCTGAGTTAACAGGCTTGCCGGATACAAATCTCTTGAACATTTCCCAGAAAAGAACGACAATTTTTACTTAAGAAAATACCAAGCGTTGTTTCTATAACTTAAATTGTGTAAGCATTGGGATTAAGATAGATCTACTGATGCTGAAGCACATGGAAAATAGTACTCTCTGAATTTAATGGATGATATAACTTTTTTTCTGGTTTTGAAAACCTTTTGATATTATAATATTTAAATACGGCTCTACAATTTGAACAGAAAATATAAGTTCAGAGTTTTATATCTATGTGTTTTTTTTTTCGTTTTCTCGAAGAAATGTTTTTCTAAGATTTCTTAACCCGGCTACTCTACAGTTACATAACTGAAATGCTCAGCATATCAATGTAACAGAATGAGCGCTGAAAAAACGCGCAGTGTCTTCTAGTAGACAAAAGTAGAGGCATGAAAATGCATCGAAAAGAAAGGTACACGGGTTTTAATGTTATTGAGAAACACAAACTGTATTCAGGCCTCGGCAAGTTCAAATGTTTCCTTTTTTTCTCCGGAGACACGCAACCTGCCTTACACAGATGTCGCAATCGCTGCCAGCGGTATTTGGTCGCAGGCGCAAGGTCTATCCGCGGGAACTAAAAATGTCAATTATCATTCGGAGCAAATTATATCTATTGTGAGTAAATTTCGTAGTTCAAATAAATATAAAAGAATTTAAATTATTCAAATTGTAATCTACAAATACAATATTTTCCCGTAATTTGTTATTTAAATTTGGAAATTTTGACTTCGCAGGGTATTGTTTTAGAATCATGTAAATCTTGCTTCAAGAAGTTCAAAATACCATTTTAATAATTTGTAAAAACATTTTGTAAGTTATTCATGTAATAAATGAGAGCTATCACTCACCAAAACTTTTTTGTACGAAACATTTCTTGAATTTTGCCTGGCAATTTTTGATGTGTTCAAATTTGATTCTGGTGGATCCAATTTGATTTTGTTTATTAATCTTAATTGTTGCATCATTGTTACAAATCGCGCTGAGAAACTCAAAGCGGCAACACCGAACCAACGCCACGCCGAGCCGACACCGCTCCGGCAACAGCGTGCAGGAGGGTGGCGTAAAAATCCGTTACTGTGTTCGCAGGCAGTGTTTGGCAGGCAACCGCCGAGGCCACATGTTTCAAGCGAGCCCGTGCGCTCACAATTTACGTAAACCATTGTTCTCATCGGTATTTTGTACAAAACGTGTCATAGTCAGTCAAACGTGTCAAACTTCAACTACAGTAAATGTTCAATCATATCCAAATTGTGTTGTGACCACATACTAAGTACTGTGCGTGTGCATCAACTTCAAAACGAAGCAGAACGGAAAGAACAACTGAAAACTTCTCATCTTGAAATCAAGAATCACGATTGTATGTTAATTTTAAGTATCATAACATGTTGTACATCAAAGAAAAGTAAGTGTTATTTTGTAATTTATATGTTCATTTGCCATTCAGATTCATGTAGTAAAGTCAATTTAAACTGCAAATATCACTTATTTAGTTATTACCATTCACTTCCTCATTTCTTTACAAAGTCATTATGTTTTTATCTGAAAACTCACTGTATCAGAACTACCAGAGATGAAACCCAGTAACCAAATTCAATTCCTATCATTGGTCACATGGCCACAATTGCAATTTAAGCAAAACAAACATCATTAATCCTACTATTCAAATAAGAGTATTATTGTTCCAAAACAAATGCATTTTAGATAAAAACATTGGTCCTCCTGGCATCGGATGTGAATCAGATATCATTATATTCAGTGAATGGCAGTAATCATAACGAAATAATTCCACTGAGATTTCACATCAGAGTGTTTTACAATGTGCATGTAGTATTCAAGACAACAGTACAGTGTTTATTACTATTCATGAAACTATTCAGTTAACATGTTAAAAGTGTTACAACTCACATGCATACAATACCAAATCATAATCAGTGTTCAGTAACATTTATTTGTGATAATAATTTCATGTCAAGGTGTTTCTATAATTTATGTATGTACATTTTTCAATCCAGCAGTATAGTATTCATTAGTATTCTTTAAAAGTGGCAAGTAACATTTATTGGTAAATGAAGGGTCATGTCAAAGTGTTTTTATAATTTATGCATGTATAATCTTCAAGTCAGCAATATAGTGTTCATCACCATTCATTAAACTAATCAGTCAACATTTAAAGTTGCAATTCACATGCATACAATATCAAAGTACATGAACAGTGTTTACTAACTTTATTTATGACTGAGGTTTCATGTCAAATGTTCATTTATAAGTTATACATGTACAGTTTCAATTCAGCAGCATAGTGTTCATTAGTATTAGTAAACTTCAGCATGTAACATTGATTTGTAAGTGAGGTGATGTTAGATTAAGGCAAGTTATTTGAACGTGTTATCAGTGTTATAAGGTATCAGACTAACAGTTATCAGTGTTATCAGAGGTAAAGTGTCAACAAGGTGTCCCCTGATAGACAAGCAGTAATTCAACTTATTAACAAACATTATTAAACATCAGACATTATTTACATTCAGTACTTCTTCGGGGGCAGTACAGAAGGTGATTTAAATCATTAAAACAATTAGTGTAGAAATACTAAAAACACTGTGGTCAAAATGTCGAAGGCAGAAAGACTAGCTAGGAAAAATCTTGTTGATAGGCGAAACGTAGCACTTCAGATTTTCAAAAGTAAATGCACGTGGTTGCATAACTTTACCATCATAGATGAAAACTCACATTACAAGTTAATCAATCTATTAACTAATCTCAAAGAATCGTGGAACGAACTCAAAGTGGCTCAAGAATCTCTTGTTAGTGATGATGAACTTACCATAGAACAGTTTCTACAACTAGAAAATGAACATATTGACCTTATAACAGAAGTTGAACTACGCATAAAAAACTCACCATTCGATAGGCAGACATCAAACACTCCACCCCCAACTGTGCCAACTAATTCAAGCATGCTTCCACTCAATGAAGTTCATTTAGGATTACGACTTCCAGCATTGCAAGCACCAACTTTCAACGGTGAATTTTCACAGTGGACAAAATTTAGAGATATATTCAATAAACTAATCCATGAAAATGTACATTTGACCAATGTAGAAAAATTTCATTACTTGGAAAATGCTCTCACAGGCGAAGCTCAATCAATCATTAGCAATCTAACCAACACTTCAGAAAATTACCAAGTAGCATGGCAACTAGTGAATGAAAGATACAACAATCCTCGTAGATTAGCCTCTTCGTACATAGCTAATTTTGAATGTCCTCCAGCAATTAATTTAAAGGAACCCCATTCAATTCAGAGATTCTCAGATCATTACATGGCCAATTACAAGGCATTGCAAGCATTAACGTTACAAGTACCGGCAATCGAACTTATGGTCATCCACCGTATGTTAGCTCATTGCCCACCAGAAATAGCTAGAGAATGGGAGAAACAGGTAGCAACTAACGCCAATCCAGCAATTCAGGACATGCATAACTTTCTTGAAAGATTGTTCCGAATCGAAGAAAATTCCTTATCAAACCCGGGAATCATCCAACGACATCCAAACAGTGGGTCAGGAACCAAGATTACCGGCGAACTTTCAAAATTCGCAAAATGCCCATATTGCAAGGAATCACATTCAATTTTTCAATGTCAATCATTTAAATTACTAAATCCAGTGGACAGGCTAGCGCACATGAAAAAGAATCGACTTTGCTACAATTGCCTAAGAGCTAATATTGTAAATCATACCTGCAGTACAGCGAAATGCAAAACGTGTAACAAAAATCATCACACTTTGTTGCATGACTCATTTATAAAGAATTCTATCTTTCTTAACGTAGCAAAAACGTGCTACTGTACATCCAACAATCCAGACTCAGAGAAATTACCAGTCTCTCCTTCAGAAGGTTCAATGTCTTTAGGAGGAACAATTAGTCAAAATCATCAGCAACCACAACAAATCATGGCATGTCAAGCAGGATCATCAATCAAACCAACAATATTGCCAACTGTTAGGTTGCTTGTTTTAGATCAAAACAATGAGGCTCACGAGGTGTGCGCTTTGTTAGATAGCGGAAGCAATTGTAATTTGATAACGCAACAATTAGCCAACCAGCTCAAGCTAGCAACAAAACCAACAAAGCTTACTATCCAAACGATTACAGACAATGAAACTGAAGCATCATCCATAGTTAACGCAAAAATTCGATCAAAATTCTCATCATGGTCCTCAGAAAATACATATGTTGTAGTCAACAAGATCGCAAAACAGCTACCTTCAACCAACATCAACATTTCAAGATGGATAATACCCGAAAACATACTGATTGCAAATCCAACGTTTCACAAACCAAACAATGTAGATATGTTGTTAGGAGCAGACATCACGGCACATGTCTTCATTCCCGGCAAGTGGACGCATCCCAAGCTACCATCATTAATCAACACAGTATTCGGCTGGACGTTCATGGGAAGCTATCAACCAGAAGAACAACAAAGGGAACCATTAATTTCCAACTTTATTGATTCACAACAAGTAAAAGATGAATTAACGCGGTTCTGGGAATTGGAAGAACTATCATCTGAAGCCATGCATTCTCCGGAAGAAATTTTCTGCGAAGAACATTTCAAAGCTACCACAAGCAGAGATGAAACGGGCAGATACATCGTTTCACTTCCAATCAAGCCAACAGCTCCAGAATTAGGTGATTCGCGGAAACAAGCTTTACAACGATACGAAGCATTAGAGAGAAAATTTGAGCACAATGCTCAATTCGCAACAATGTACAAAGATTTCATGAATGAATATAAAGAGCTTGGACACATGCAGCCAGCTCCTCCAATCAACACAAATGAACGGAATTTCTTCTTACCTCATCACGGAGTCATAAAGGAACAATCAAGCAGCACAAAATTGAGAACTGTCTTCGATGCCTCCGCAAAAACGTCAAATAAGGTTAGCCTCAATGACATCTTGGCAGTAGGACCAGTGGTACAACCAGACCTATTAAATATTCTGCTGAACTTTCGAATGTGGCCGGTTGGATATTCCGCGGACATCATCAAAATGTATCGACAAATAATAATGAATCCATCTGATAGAAATCTTCTGAGAATATTTTGGAGACCGAATCCTCAAACTGCAATTCAAGAATTTCAATTATCCACGGTGACATATGGTACCGCATGTGCACCATACCAAGCAACTAAAACATTAAATCAATTAGCCGACGATGAAGCAGCTGACAATCCAATCATTCATGAAAAAATCCAAAACTGTTTCTACGTAGATAACATACTCACAGGAGCCAACTCACCTGAGGAAGCAATTGAACATTATCAAGAATTAACCAAAGTTCTAGACAAAGGTGGTTTTCATTTGCACAAATGGCTATCAAATTCTCAACAATTGATGGATATCATTCCAAACGAAAGTAAAGAAGTTCAAACGTCAACAATTCTCACAGAAGGTGTAAGTACATTGGGATTAACGTGGAACATCGCTGATGACGAAATTGCATTTAGTTGCAGCAACCAACAAATCTCAAATTCTCACCAGTTCACAAAACGAATGGTACTTTCCTGCATTGCAAAATGTTATGATCCTATTGGTCTTGCAGCACCAGTAATCATTCAAGCAAAAATGTTATTGCAAAAAATATGGAAAACGAAGATTGAATGGGACGACTTATTAACGCCAGAATTACTCATCGAATGGAAACATATATTCAATGATCTACAAAACATGAATCAACTAACAGCTCCAAGAAGTGTACGAAAGGATCAAGACACAACAGAAATTCAAATCCATGGATTTGCAGACGCCAGTTTATCAGCATACGGAGCTTGTTTGTACGTACGAACAACCACTGAGAAGGGAAAGGTACAATGCAATCTGCTCGTCGCCAAATCAAGAGTCACTCCAGTACGAGAACGAGCAATATCACATTTGGAATTGTGCGCAGCACTACTATTAGCGCGACTAGTCAAAAAGGTAGTGCCAAGATTACCAATAGTCGTCAATCGAATACATCTTTATTCAGACTCTACTACAGTTTGTGCATGGATAAAGTCACCTCATAAAAAACGAATACCGTTTGTGACTATAAGAACGTCAGAAATTCAAGAACTCACCAATCATTGTAAGTGGCATCACATCACATCTAATCATAATCCAGCTGATCTCATTTCACGAGGAACTCAACTATCTCAACTAAGAGACAACCAACTGTGGTGGCAAGGACCGTCCTTTCTTTTGCAGAATTCTCACCCAAAGATCATCACTACGCTTCTAATAGCAAATCTTACTGTCTGCACCCATGATTCGGGGCAGCAGACTTCTTAATCAGGGAAACATCGAATCAATTACTGCAACTGATTGAAAATTGCTCAAGCTACAACAAGGTTCTAAGAAGCATCGCACTGTGTGTACGCTTCATTCACAACTTAAGGTACCCAAAGGCTCGCATCAATCCACCCATATTGCCGGCACAATTGCAAGAAGCGGAAGAAATTATCTGTAAGATAGTTCAAAATCAAATTTACAAACAAGAATTGACAGCACTAAAGGCTAACAAGCCCATCCATCATCAAAGTAAAATCAAGTCATTAGCTCCAGAACTACATACTGATGGATTATTAAGAGTAGGAGGAAGACTAGACAACACCTATCTTCCATTCAATACCAAACATCAAATCATTCTCCCATCAACTCACCGACTATCAAAATTATTGATTCGACAAGTGCATCTACAACTACTTCATGCAGGAACGCAATCAATTATGTCACAGATTCGTCAAAAATTTTGGATCCCATCTCTTAGACGCACTACAAAAGGTGTCATCAGATCATGCATACCATGTTTCAAACAATCTAAACTGAAACCACAACAATAATGGGCCAGCTTCCAGCTCCAAGAGTAACTGTTTCACCAGCCTTCTCGCATTGTGGAATAGACTACGCAGGTCCAATTACTACTAGATTGGGAACACCCAGATCGAGAAAATTTACCAAAAGTTACATTGCTGTTTTCATTTGTCTAGCAACAAAGGGAGTACATCTAGAAGTAGTATCGGATCTAACTTCAGAAGCATTCTTAGCTGCATTCTTTCGAATGACAAATCGACGAGGCATTCCGTCTCACATGTATTCTGACAATGCAACGACATTCAAGGGAGCGTCAAAGCAATTAAAAGAGCTACTGTGCTTCCTGGAAAACAAAATAATACAACATCAAATACAAGACGCTACTGCGCATTTAAGGTCACGTGGAACTTCATTCCCCCACGCAGTCCTCATTTGGAGGAATATGGGAAGCAGCAGTCAAAAGTTTCAAAAGAATATTCATACCTACAGTGGGTAATCGAATTCTTAATTACGAGGAACTAACTTCATTAGCATGTGGAATAGAAGCAATACTAAATTCACGACCGTTGGTTCACCTAACTGAGGATCATCAAGATTTCAATTATTTATCACCAGCCATCCTATTAAATCAAAGGCCATCTCTACTTGTATCATCAAAAGATTCAGAAATCAAATTAGACCACATTTCAAGATGGAAGAAAATACAAAACTTAACACAAATATTTTGGAAACAGGGTGGTCCCAAGATTACATCTTAACCTTACAAAGGAGGAATAAGTGGCATTCATCTCATCCCAATCTCACGGAAGACACAATAGTACTCCTTAAAGAAGACAATTTACCACCAGCAACATGGAAGTTAGGAAGAATAAGCAAAACGTACCCAGGAAGAGACGGAAAAGTAAGAGTAGTCGACGTCACTACACATCAGAATCTACAAGCGCAGCATTAGCAACATTTGTCCTTTACCACAAGAACCCAAGACAGCCATTTAACACGCGATTCGTAACAATAATCGATTTTTCAGCGCTACGCACTGACGGGGGCAGCATGTTACAAATCGCGCTGAGAAACTCAAAGCGGCAACACCGAACCAACGCCACGCCGAGCCGACACCGCTCCGGCAACAGCGTGCAGGAGGGTGGCGTAAAAATCCGTTACTGTGTTCGCAGGCAGTGTTTGGCAGGCAACCGCCGAGGCCACATGTTTCAAGCGAGCCCGTGCGCTCACAATTTACGTAAACCATTGTTCTCATCGGTATTTTGTACAAAACGTGTCATAGTCAGTCAAACGTGTCAAACTTCCAACTACAGTAAATGTTCAATCATATCCAAATTGTGTTGTGACCACATACTAAGTACTGTGCGTGTGCATCAACTTCAAAACGAAGCAGAACGGAAAGAACAACTGAAAACTTCTCATCTTGAAATCAAGAATCACGATTGTATGTTAATTTTAAGTATCATAACATGTTGTACATCAAAGAAAAGTAAGTGTTATTTTTGTAATTTATATGTTCATTTGCCATTCAGATGTCATGGAGTAAAGTCAATTTAAACTGCAAATATCACTTATTTAGTTATTACCATTCACTTCCTCATTTCTTTACAAAGTCATTATGTTTTTATCTGAAAACTCACTGTATCAGAACTACCAGAGATGAAACCCAGTAACCAAATTCAATTCCTATCATTGGTCACATGGCCACAATTGCAATTTAAGCAAAACAAACATCATTAATCCTACTATTCAAATAAGAGTAGTATTGTTCCAAAACAAATGCATTTTAGATAAAAAACAGCCACTAAGCGGTGAATTCCATTTACAAAACGGCGTAGAGTCTGTGGGGACTTGACCTAGTACACCGATTTTCACCGCAGCATTGCGCTAGGCTGGCGTCTCAGTAAGCTCCATGAATGCGCCAATTTTATCAAAATTGAATGTTCGAGAGATATACTTATACCTTCAACGTCTTTTTAGCCTGTAGCATTTTTATGTTGATAACATGTAATTAAATTGAAGGAACAAAATACTCTTGCAGTAATTTTTAAATGTGGAGCATTTGAGTTGGAGGTATTTCCATCATATCAATCTTTTCTGGGAAGTGAACGAACTTGTAATTAAATGTACATTAAACTTATACAATAAAACTGTTATTCCAGTTATACTTAATGAGTTTTCAGTAATGTGACTGTCATTGAATAACTAATGAAAATACTATATATTTTTTTCCAGATATCTAAAAAACGCTCCAACCAGACATTAAATATAGACACAAGGTTATATCAGATAAACTCCAATTTCGACAATTCATTTCCCTCTACGCAAATTTTTGTTGTACTTTGTAAATGTTTTACATTCATCCTTTTGCTTTTATAAAATTTAGAAATTTGGATTAAAATGTAATATTTTTGACACAATGAGCAATATATTTATTTTTAGAGAATGTTTTTGTACATGTTAAAACGATTTCAGTTTAGTTCTGTGAATGGATATTTTATTACCAACATACCACGAATCTTTTATCCCTAAGCCAAACAGCAAACTTGAACTCACAGTATGTTAATTCATTCTCTTTGAATAGAATTAAAAAATATGGAACGTCTAATGGAAAATAAGTACTATTAAATAGAATTAGTTACTTTCGATATCATTCAAGTACTGCAATGCATCCTATGAGGGCAAATCTCTTACCATGTCCACACCTGAAGTACATATAGGTGTCTAGGGCGGACAAATTATTTTGACGATATACTATGCCCACATCCATTATTTATCGAACTTGTACGGTTTGATCGTAATATTGAGTCATTTCTTGCATATGTTTAGAAATTTATTTACACACTTTGACTGCCAGGGATGTTTCCGTGATCTTTTGATTGTGGCCAAGACCACTTTCCTTAATAATTTCACTCAAAATTAATTCACAATGTTCAATACAATTTCATTTTCTTGGAAAAAGCATTTTTAGCTACAACAATGCATGTGATTGATTATGATGCACTCGGCCATTTTAATACGCAAAGAGAAAATAAGGACTTAATTTGGCCACGAGGGATTAAAGTATTAAAAATTGACATTTCAAGCTAAATCAATTCAAAACAAATTTGGTAGACTAGTAAGATTTTATTCTGGAGATTACACCAATTGTCGCTTGGCACCAAATGCATTCTATTCATGGACGGAAATTGCCATTTCTTTTATAGAATGCTGTTCAAAGATTTAGATATAAAATCATTTTTATACATTAAAACAAGAGCTCTTATAGAATTTTTGAACTTGAATATCGTCAAATGAAGCATATGAAGTAGCAGCGAAAATAAATCTAGCTCTCCTATATAAACGTTTTTGTGTTACAAACATATTGTTTAAAAAACAACGAAGTGCTTCCGTTTATTGTTAATACATCTTATAACAATCTTAAACTAGTGAAACAAACTTCGTGAATATTTAACTGGGAATCGTTGAGTAGCAAAAATCAGATATTATTTGAAGTTAAGAGTAAGTTACGATGATGTGTCTTGTTTGAGATCATGCGCATAATTGTATCATTGCGAAAGAGGACAAATGCCATGTAAAACTCATAAAAGTTTGTGTATATAGTAGAAAATCAGATATATTGTCGACAGTTCAAAACAGGATAATAGTACATAATTTGTTTGTGAAAGTGTGTGGTTTCGTATGTGGAGGAAGAGAAAAACTTTCAACGTATTTTCTAACGTCTAAGAATCATGCTTTTATAAAATTCTTTCAGAACCAATGCTCATTAAAATTTCAGGATATAGCCATTTGACAAACCACTTTATGATAGAATGACCGTCTCGAAACATTGCAATGTACAAAGAATGCTAGAGGAAAACTAGTTCTGGCACCTTTACCTGAAGAACATTAAAAGATAAAGATGAAGATTCAGGCAATTTTTCTGTATAATGTAAATAATGCCAATACAACTAATTGTATTAAAAACTACAATTTTAAAGTTGTTTTTTTTAATAAAGAGTTAATGTAGGCGTCAACGTTGCAATTCTTTTTCAAAATCAGGTAGGCCTATATCCAGTAAGTTTCAAAACAATACATCAACATTAACATGTTGAATTTCTACGCTTTGTAGAAGAAATAATTCTAAAAATACATTTTTTATGCATTTGATACGTAAACAAGTTATGTGGGTTTACATTCATTTAAATATTTTTGTAAAAAATGGTTCCTTTTGTGAATAATTTTAATTTGATGATTTGGATAATAGACGCATTGCCTTTCTTCTCACAAAACAGTCGTGTTAGATTGCAAGACTGATTGACTTTCTGGTACAAAGAATGGAGCGTTTAATGTGATATACTACTACATACACTACAAAAGCTGTCAGATCCTATCCTGAACCTGTAAGACAATTAACTCAGTGTTCAATATAAAAACTAATAAATGACATTGTCGGGAGCATTTATTTGTATAAACAATTGAAAATGGTATAATCTAAAAATATAAAATGGTACTAATGCTCTTCCACTTTTATACGCAAAACACAAAATATGTAAGCCGCAGTTGTCGACTGACATAGCATTCTCGGCAACTGGCGACCGCCATGTTGCAGGGTCGAAGGACGAACTTAAAACACAAAGGACAGTTTCAAAACATAGAGGCTTTTAATCATAACACCACTCTATCCGCTATGAAAAAAGAATAGTACAGTATGTTTTGTCAGTTATGTCTAAATCCAGCCTTTGAGCAACGTTGTTACTAGCTAGTATGCATCTAGTTGTTAGGGTATGAATCAAGCATTGTAAATAAGTGTCACAGAATAAATTATAGTTATTAAAGAAAAGTCATTATGGTATCAAGCGTGGAATTTTTCACTGACAGGTCTCGGAGTAATTTTTATGTAATTTTATAATGTATTAATCAACAGCTAGGTCGTAGGCACTGACATGTTATTTCGACAATAACAAATTTCGTGGTTTTATTGATTTGAAATAATATTTTTAGTGTCTGTCTATATTTCAGTTATTCAATAAGTGGTCCATTTATTTTATTTATTTTATTTACGTCAAAAAACAGTTAAAAACTGCGTGTGACGAGCTATGGGGAGAAGTAGAATTTGTGCACGTTTTCATAATTCTGTGTCTCTATCCTAAACCATATTCTAGTCGAATTTTGAATACAGAAAAGAGAGTTTTTTTCGAGTTTTGTTGACAAAATATTCGTCCTATATAATAAAATATATTTTCAAAGGTAAATTAGCTATAAATTCCTGCCCTGAACCCTCATGTTCTCATGAAAGAATAATACTTTTTGCCGCGATAATATGAAAAACGAATTTCAATAACTATAGTTCCCACTGAAATTCAGAAGTCGTGCACAAATAAGAAGTTACATTTATGTTCAGAAACAAAGAAGGACCATATCAGCATTTGCTCAAGGATCAGGGAAACTGGACGAAAAACCTGATCGAGATGGGGGCCATCAACCCAGAAAACTGTGGTACAATACTTGTACAGGTTCTTTAGAATTATACAGTCCAAATGATAATACATAAAACATCACTGTTAAAATTAATGCTACTTCCTTTTGATGCTCGGTAATAGTCTCGAATTGTATGAACACCTTATGCAGCAGAAAAGATTACTGGGACTTAAACTTTCTATCGAATTTACTCGTTTAATGTCATCTGGCAAAGTTGTTGCTAGAGTAATGTAATGAATTGTATGTGAATTTTTTGTAGTGAGCTGTTGATACTGCCACCTGGGGAATATGACTATACGTCGTGTGTTATACCAACACAACTAGACATGTCTAGGTGGCGTTGGTTAGACTTATAGACATCGGCGTTTGCTGAAAATATATTCCCGACCTTAAGTAAGTCATTTTACAAAAATTACTGATTCGTAAATCCAGAGACAAGGTAAGGAAAATTTCTAGATTGACTTACAAGAATCACGTGG
>JAHLJT010003050.1:0-14612 GCA_031308135.1 Acheta domesticus | reverse complement strand
TGATGTAATGATGGATATTAATACACGAGTGTGAAATTACGATACGAGCGAGAACGAGCGAGTATCATAAACTTCACACGAGTGTATTAATACCTTTACATCGAGTTTCATACGTACTTTTTCAACGACTTGGGGTAACTTTAACAAGTTAAACTTCTCCACTGAATCGTTTCCTGGCAGTCGACACTCAAGATTCGTCCAAGGCCACCTAGCGGCACCTCTCTATCCTACACGCACAGATGGTTTCGTTTTACCAGAGCGCTTGCGAGGGACCACACAAGTTCCGGGATTAATATTCCAACGTTACCATTTCGCATTTTCTTTCATTTCTTGAATGCCAACATCACGAGAAAGAACCACCATTCACTAAATATTTTAAACTAAAGAATTGTTTTTATAAATTTTAAACTAAAGAATAGTTTAAACTAAAGAATTAACGTCACTCAAATGTTCTCTGCAATAACTACCAACGCGCTAGTCAAATACGATCAAAGTGAAATTACAATCCAATTTAAGTAATATTTCACGTAAAAATCACTAACAAGAGAAATTAAGAATGAGAAGCATAAAATAATATTAATGCAATTTTAATATACGCACTCGAACGAAACATTTACTGCAACGATTCTCAATGATTAATGAAAGTGTCATATTGGTTTGGTAAGAGTCTCTGTAATTGGTCAAGAACCTGTATCATAATGAAAACTGTATCGAAATGACCATCATTATGCAACTGGTTGGAGCCATTCAATGGCTGCATTATACAATGGGAGTAGAGAAAAGTAATAATGGCTCACGTATTTCATGCAGTTTACTGGTTGAAAGTTAGAAAAAGTTGACTTTAAGTTAACGACCTAGCAAAATATAAATGTGTGTCCTCATACTTCAATAATAAGAGCACTATCAACCCAATGATTTTCAAAATTGTTCAATTCATATCATTTTGAACCCAGTAGAATTGGTATAATTTATAAAATGGAAAACAATGATCTATAATAAAAATAGAATAGGAAAGAGAAATTAATCAATTTACAGACACGAAATGAAAAACAGTTGACAGTTGTTCTTTGATTCTTACATCAAGGGTTTCATCCAGTATGGCGGAGACAAAAGAGGCTTTATAAATTTCATTTTTAATTTCATGGGACATTACCGTACTCACACTTTAAATCCAATGAATCTGAATTTCTTGGCGAGATTGCACGAAACACTGGAATTTTCACATCATCGTTGTCAGTTTTATCATATTTCATTATTTCGCTTATATATTACATGAAATTTTCTCTATTTGACGATCCCCTATTTTCATTATAGCTTGACAATACAAGCCCTTGTCTTCCAAAAAATATACAACGCGATTGAAGTGTGACAGAATTTCCCTATTTTCCCTTATATCACCATTGTATTGCTCAACATGGCCTGTGTTGGCTGTTTAAATAAAATTCTATCCTCTCATATTTTTTCAAATATTTTTAACTGTTTCTCACGTGCTATAATTTATCCACGGCACAAAAATACGATTCCATAATTATGAAGGCACTTTGGATCGCGTGGTGCTCGCCATTCCGGGGCACAGATGTGGATTGCACAGTCACATACCCTAGTGCATTCAACCAGCACAATCCCTAACCTAAATTGGCTACAAATATATTGTTGCTAAATGCTTTAAAATAAGGTAATAAAACTTAAATAAAACGAAAATGTTAATTAATTACCCTCGTTCTCTTACAAACATCGAAGAGAACAATGAAGTTTCGTAAAACGGCAGCTTTTCCGTAGGAACCTGTATGTAATGAGTCACTGTGCATCTGATTCACAGGGCAGGCTAGGCGGCATCACGGTGTAAGATATATAGGTGTGTCAACTAGCCGCCTTTTGGACAAAATTTTTGAAGCCAGTTTGAGGCTAGTTCCTCGCTTATCCTACGGTGCGAACGATCGTGTTGGGCATTCATGATGGCTTCTCGCGATTTAGTGGCTTCCACCAGAGGTTACAAAGCTATTAAATGGATCACCATCTTGTCCCAAAAATGCCCAAGTCGTTCGCAGCGCTTACATAGCGAGTACTGTGAGAACTAGCCTCACATTAGCTTCAGTTTTAGACCGGGAGTGAACCTTCTATATCTCTTACACCGTGGCGGCATTTCAGACTGATTCGTTCATCCTTGTGAAGAATCCAATTCTCAACGACGCAATGTTTGAAATATAATGAAATATTTTGTAGTAGAAAAAGAAATAACAAATGGAGAACTACAGTCATTTAAAATAAATAGCTGACATGTCTGGGTATGTAACATATCATCCAAATCCCGGATACGCCCCTATATCCGGTTTGTTTGCCGCTATCGTGCGATCAGTTTGAATTTGTTGGTCGTACAATATCGTACACAATCCAACAGACGTCACCGGTTTCGGTGAGTGTTCGTACCACTTGGGGCATGTGTTTGGAACTTCGAGGGCGGTACAGATCTGCCAGTGGAGGTAGCTACACACCCTGTCGTGTCTTTTCAAGTATTCGGTCTTTGCTAGGATTGGACAAGCTGAGACAATATGATCAATGGTTTCTACTTGCTCCTGGCAAATGCGGCATTTATCATCTTGGGAAATTTTGAGAACCGCTTTATCATAATGTCGTGTTCTCAAGGCCTGATCTTGGGCAGCTATTACAAGTGCTTCCGATTCTGGCTTCATTCTTCCCCTTTTAAGCCACATAAATGATTGATCTTTATTGATCTGCACCTTGTCCATTCTTTTTAGGTATTGTCCGTGGAGTGGTTTGTCTCTCCACGATTTCTTTAACATTTTTTGTGTCTCACATTTCATGTTTAGTAGCATCAGAAGTTCAGTGTCTGTGTTATTCGACGTGTCTTGCCTAGTTTTCTTCGCAATGCTTCTTGCTACACTAACAATGCCTCTGTTTCCCATTCTTCGGTCAGATTTCATGACCTGCCTCATTAGAGGGTCATCTTGATGGCTGACTACATACTTTCCCATCCCGACTATTGCGTTGTGCCAGGAGGCCTCAATTTGTCTGAGGCCTCTTCCTCCTTCCTTACGTGACACATAAAGTCTATGTACATCAGCTCGAGGGTGGGAAACATGATGCATTGTTAGCAGTTTTCTGGTTTTTCGATCCATGGTGCGAATTTCTTGCTCAGTCCAGTCCACTAGTCCGAAACTGTATTCGGCTACAGGCACCGCCAAACTACCTATTGCAGATATTTTATTCCTGGAATTCAGAGCGGACTGCAGGACCAGTCTCACTCTTCTATAATACTCCCTGCGAATTCTCTCTTTCATTGTGTCGTTCGAGATGGTCTCACATTCTTCAATGCCCAGATATTTGTAAGTTTTACCTGGCTCAAGATCTTGAATCACAGTGTGCGTATCAACTTCAATGTTCTCTGACGTTGTCAGTTTGCCTCTTTTTAAATTGATTTTTGCACACTTGTCAAGACCAAACTTCATGCAGATGTCATTGCTAAAGTCATTCACGACAGACAGCATTTGGGAGAGAATCGCTTCATTCTTAGCAAACACTTTCAGATCATCCATGTAAAACAAATGTGATACTGGCCTTTCATCACCATGGAGCTTGTAACCAAAGTCAGCTTGCGACAACTGTCTCGATAGTGGGATCAAACTAATGCAAAACAGCAGAGGGGATAGTGAATCTCCTTGAAAAATACCCCTGTTAATCTGAATACTTCTGGTTTCTACTGCTTCCTTTCCGCTGTGTATTAGTAACCTGGTACTCCACGACTTCATACTAGCCTTGCAAAATTCAATAAGTCTAGGATGAAATCGATAGATCTCCAGGGTCTTCAAAATCCAATCGTGTGGTACACTATCAAAGGGCCTTTTGGTAGTCAATCCAAGCCATGCTCAAATTACGTTGCGTTTCGTTTCCTTTGGGTTTTCAAAATTTTATTCAGTTGCAGAGAGATGTATTGCTTACTTAGCCAATAAGGATCTTTACGACTTCCAGTTTTTGTTCAGCTGGCATTAGATGATTCTTCTCTAGATTGGTGAACATTTTGTCAGCTAGCTGGCTAACTTTGTACTTTGCTACAGTACTGGCAGACCAAGTAATTGGCCTGTAGTTCTTCGCCAAAGAGCTGTCTCCCGCTTTGGGTAGCAAATACGTGATGCCGCGTGAGTGAGCCCATTCCGGGAGTTCCTTTGGGTTTTCTAAAATTTTATTAACAGCCTTTGCTAGATGAGAATGTATTGCTGTTAATTTCTTAATCCAATAAATCTGGATCTTATCAATCCCGGGGAGACTTCCAGTTTCCCATGTTCTTAATTGCTTTGAAGAGGTCCTCTTCCGAGAATTGGTGAACATCTTCCACTGTTTCTACAAGTTCATCGGCAGCATCAACTTCAGATTGAAGCCAAGATGCGTCTTTGTTGTAGGATCTGCTCTCCTCCCAGATTCCTGCCCAAAATGCTTCGACGTCATCTTTTGAAGGAGTAACAGCTTTGCCATTCGGTTTTTGAGTCAGATTGCGATAGAATCTCTTCGCGTCTGTTTCAAACAACCGGTTCTGTACACGGAAATCTATTCTACGTTTGTAACGTCTAATTCGTTGAGCCCATGCTTGAATTTTCTCTTTTAGCTTCTCAACTACCATTAGCCTGCTGGTGTCATTTTCAATTTGGTATTTTTGTTCAACATTGAATATTTTTCGTTGAACTTTAGAGGTGTGCGTTGATTTAGAAGATGCCTCAGCTAAGAGTGATATTTCACGCCGGGTGTCGGCTATCCGTTTCATAATTCTGTTCATCCATGGGGGTACAGAGCTGTTTACTCTGTTTTGCTGTCGGCCGTCGGTGTTCTTGGCTGGCCCCAAAATTATCTGAGATACTAGATATCCAGTTGCATATATGATGTGATTGATTTCAGTAATATCTAGATCTCTGCCTGGGGTCTGTACCACCTCATTTAAGACAGAATTCGCTGTTTCTATCACTCTTTTAGCTTTGGCATTTTCGTATATTCTCCTCAACGGTTCGCGAGATTCAAACGGAAGTTGACTAACTCTTTCTATCTCGCGCCGAAGGAGATTTCGCATCATGTCCTTATCGTGTAATTCATTGCCAGATGAATTTTCACCACTGACGTGTGTTTCACTGGAAAGAGATGAACCTTCCACGGGATCATCATTTTCAAGTTCTACATGTTCGTCATGTGGATTGTTCGAGCGAAGTACATACTCCGCATTTCTCTCAATGTCAGCAAGTTGTTCTGCTGTGAATTTTCCACTGCTGAGTATGTATCGTCGTTGACTGGCAAGCTTCTTTGAGTCTAGGGTAGGTCTCATATCTGGGTTCCGCTCTCTCCATACCTTGAAAACTTCTATTTCTGAGCCCCCATTTTTCGCTTTTGCATAGTAAAAGCACCACATCACCTCCTTTAATTCATCCCGGGTCCATCTCTGACGATGGCTTCGAGCTACTGCCGGCTCTGGGTCCCTGGGACTAACATCCGTGGGATGGCCAGACGTCGACAAGGTGACATTAGCTCGGTTTCTGAGCAGGTATGGGACATTGGTAGAACAAGGCACGTTAAGATTCATTACATTGCTTGTTCTATCCATTTTGCTCATTGGTTTGAATTGAAGATTCGCAGGACGCAAGTTCGAGTTCACAGATCACACTTAACCCTCGGGTTGTTTCCTGCCATCCGTTACTGCGACCCACAGTGGCCTCGGGGCATCCCCCCGCAGGGCCCAGCAAGGGGTCCCTCCGATCGCCAGTCGGCATTACTAAACCCTACGGGATTTTCACTGACTGCTGAAGGCAGCCTCCTTCGCTGGCTAATGCAAGGTTCGGGCCTCCACTCTAATCAGTGGCCTGGTGTGCCAACCCAGTTTCTCTCCTGTACCCTCTATGGGCCGACAACAGGAAGTCCAAAGGTTCATGACCCTTCCCTCTCTACTTACTTCCCACTCTCCTCAAAATGGAGTACTTCTTCGTCTGACCCCTCACCTTCAACCTATTCAGCAAGGGAGGCCCTACCGGTAGCTAGGCTACCACTGACATAGCTCTCAGGCTCATGGGGGTACTCAAGCTCCACCACCAACTGCAAGGTCGTGTACTCCCTAGGTGGAGTTATTATTATTATTATTATTATTATTATTATTATTATTATTATTATCCACTACAAATACTAAAGATGTTATGAGTCGGCTGAATATAAAATCTACTCCAGGTTGCAACAAGCTACCTAAAGAGCACATCCGGTGACTGTCAGTGCCTCTACAATACTTTGCGCAAAATGTGGGCTGTTCCAAATAAAGCATTTCTTGCACTTCCCAGTCTTTTGAATTACCGGGGAGTTTAGACAAGTTCTTACTCAAATTTTGCGGAACAAATCCCAGAGCTCCGATAACTATCGGGACGACCTGTACTTCTACGCCCCACATTCGGCTGATCTCATTTCAAACTCTTGTATTTAAGACGTTTCTCTGCCTCCTTGGTAACGACGTTTTGATCGCAAGGTACAGCAACAGATATTATTTTTATTATTATTATATTACTATTATTAATATTATTATTCGTATTAAAATTAGAGAACCATTCAATATATAAAAAGTTACGTAATGCTACGGCAAAAAACAACATTTTTTCGACATAAAACTGTATTATGAGTGCCCCATACAGAAAAAGATGATAATCCTCTCGTAATATGAAGTAATTACTTCCTCTTATTCTAGCTGCAGCACTTAACCGTAAAATCCAATATGAAGGACGTTTCTTACTACGAAATTTTCAATATATTGTTAGAAAGTGACATATTGACAAAAATATTCTTTCAATGGAAAATAGGTTCAATGAAAAATATTTATTCAATGGAAAAATAGGTTAATTAAATAATGAAAAGATATGTAGTCTAAGTCTAATTAGTGTATTTTTGTTTGAATTAACAAAATATTTCAGTTATTGACGATATTCATTTTTCTTAAATTTTTTCGTCCTCCTTTTCATTGTCCAAAAATTGGTCACCTTAGTGAATTGTGTTTTCCGTCTCTTAGGCTACTTGATTGTATTAAAAGAATAGTGTCTGTGTTTGATAGTACTATTAATGCATTAAAAATTAAATGTAGTGTTCGCTAAAAAAAGTATAGCAAAATTGTTGAGAATTGTGATTTTAGATTCACGATCAAAAATGCCTCAAAAATGTTTATTATTTTACTTTCTTGCGCTTGAGAAGGAACTTACGAAAAAAACGAATTCTTTCTTTTTTCCCGCAATAGTTTGGCACGGTCCCATTTTGAATGTGAAATGAGTAACCTTCTCATTCTCTGACGAATGGGGTGTAAACCAGTGGCGCGCTCCTATAAACAGCATTCTCAATTGGGTCGAGATATACACATTACTGTAAGAAAGTGGAACAAAACCTCGAATTATACTGAATACAAAAGTTCTAGAAAGGATGGGTTCTTTCTCAATCTTCTGTGAGTGGAGAATTCCAACCACACTTCGTAAACGAATTTTAACTCCCTTGGGTGATTAATGTGGCTCTGGAGACCGAGTGGCTGTCGGGATAAGTGGTCCTCACAGTCTCTTTGGAACCAGAGGAGCAGGGGAGGTTTGCTATCGCCTTGGAACGTTAAAAGGTCCTAAAGATGGAAGTGCAGGCAAAGTAATATTATTTTTATATAAATTAATTATTAGTTGTATTTATCACAGCAGTTCGTGTCTATGTAATGATGTAAATTAATGTCTAGTATATGTTTTAAATTCTATAAAAATTGTTTTAATTTTATATCATTTATTTCTGTAATCTCCTACTCCTTTCCTATTATTATTTGTAAACTTTTACAAAATATAATAATATTCAATTGATATCGCAAGAGGGACAGACAACTGAAATGAGAGTTCAAATCACCCGCCTCGCCACATAGTTCCTTTCTCCTGCGGTTCGCTACGCCACCAATTTGGCCAGGTTCACATTTTGGCCGTTAGGAGGCCCTCTTCCCAGGGAGTTGCATGGAATGCTTGTTATTCTGTATTTCATTATACTCTCTCGTGCTCTCTCCCGTTTAATTGTTTGTACTTATACTCTGCATTTTATTGTGAAAAATTAGTCTGCATCAGTTTGGTTTGTTCTGATTACGATGGAAAAGATAGATATTTTAGCAGTAAATATTGTGAAGTTAGAAGAGGTAATTAGTTTTTGTATGTTCTCAACGATTTTAGAACTTAAATAGAAAACTACATAAATGGTTTGTTTCCACTTAATGTGAATAATACTTTGTTGCCATACCTTCGATCCAAAACCCTTTTCATTTTAGCAATTATTTTATATTTATGACTGTGGAAAACAGAAAAATACATTTACCAAGAGGTGACAGCCAAAAGTGTCCAAATGAACTTTCCACATTTCTGTCTTATGTTACCAAAACAGGCAATGTCTTTTTTCGTGACAATATTGGTAAGAAAGTAATACATTAACATGTATATAGGATTAAAAAAGAAGGGATTATTGTGTTTAATGCTATCCTTAATTGATTCATTATTTCTGTTGCATCTTGTAATGATTTCAATGTTTTAAGAACAACACTAAAGAAGTTTTATTTCGTATTTCCAATTGTACGATGATAGTAACATTTTATTGTGAACTAGAAGGTAAGAATAATTCAAAATCTTTTATTTAAATTATAAACGAAATTCGAACAACAGTCTCAAAAATTATGTTTCATACTGATGGTGAAAATGTAAGTAAGTGAAAACATTTTTAAAAAAATAGTACACTTTCTCATAGCAGAATCTTAAGAAGCCAGTATTTTTTTCTCGATTTGATTTCTTCAAGATTTCGCATTATACAATTTAACACTACGGAATATGTTTGCCAGGACAGGTTTTCATTCTTATTGCCGAGTTGTTCGTGCATTACAGTGTTCAGTATAGAGCAAGTTTTACTGTAGTTATATCATTCTCCATTGCGATGGAGCTATTTTCTTTCCATTGTTTTCAAGAGAATAAAAATTGTACATCTGACTTTCTTGGTGATGTACTTGAAAGTGACTGACTAGATTAAATAAGAATTACTCTGATCGTTCAGTGCTGGAAGGTAATTGAACATTTAACGAATTGATAAACCATGCATGCTTATGATTTTAAAAAAATTTATTTCAAAATTGAAATTCATTTATATTATGTGTAGTCATCACGTGTATTATCAGCATCAAAAGTAAGTAGAGAAAAGGAAGTTTGCTAGTCTTGTCACTGAAAACAAGCAACTTTTTTCTACCCTCCTGAGAAATCTTGAAGTAAGGTAATGTAGGGTTTCTCAAATACATGATAAACTTGTGAATGACTGTTTTCTTATATCTCCAGGTGAAAGAAGAGCCAGTGGACAAGGAAGAAGATAATTGCTGGAATGCCATAGTGAGTTATCTTCACGATATTTGTGTGTGTGTTTGTATGTGTGTGTGTGTTTGGGGGGGGTGCGTGAGTGCGTGCGTTGTCTGCATATGTATATTCTTTGTGAGATAGGAAGTTTTAGTATAAATTCTGTGTTGGTAGCAGATATCTTGTGGTAGTCCATAATGGTAATGGAGATCAGGGATAATCAACCATTGAACATCCCTTATTTCCTATTACCTTCAATATTTAGTTTACCTGTTATGTTAATGTCTGTTCTTCAGTTGCAAATTATTTAGTCGCTAAGATTATGAGTCTTGATCTATTTCAAATTAGACGCAATTTACCACAAGTGTGTTTCAGAATATGAATTTCAGTGTCTTTTGCTGTGAGGTAAAATAATTTAACTTTATTCACACGAACACTGATTATTCAGAACACATTGGTAGTATTTCAAGTGTGATATAATATAGTGCATTACATTACAGTTTTTGAGATATATCAGCACTTTATATGAAGAAATGTAGTAGTCGGTTTTGTGGTTGATCCCGACTGTATGGTACCCCTCCCTGTCACAGCCTTCTTAATATGTTCGTAAGTATTGTACAAATAGGCGATTTTCATGCTCATATAGGTTTGAGACACCTCATACCCGTTGTCCCCACCACATTATAATCCCGAAGTTTTCTTGCTTCGTTTCTCGCGGATCCAAGTCATGGTGAGGCTCGTTTTCACTATAAACAACCAGAATCTACCCATCACATAATTGCCAATTCACTTTTATAAGAAATCACTTCAGTAACCACATTATAAGAAAAACCTCTAGTATTCAAACTGTGCAGTGAACGATACTTACGAACATATTAAGTAGGCCATGACAGCAACGGGTACCGTACAGTCGGGATCGGCTGGTTTTGTCATTAAATACATTGATGGAGGAATATTGATTTTCTTTTACTTAGCCAGAAGTTGAAAAATGTTTTTGTTTCAATTAACGTACATGTATTAAGGCAATGGTTATATCTGTTTAATAATTCTTCAAATTTGACAAAAATATAAGTGGTGAGCTCCATGATGCGCATCCTGATTAAGCCCAGGAATAATTACTCCTTCGTAACTCTAGGGTTAATAAGATTGTTATTTTAAAGGATAATGAAAGAGAAACGAGTAATCCGGAAAAAGTTGCCAATCTCTTCAACAAACACTTTCCAGAATTGCGTCTGATCTCACGAAGGACTAAAATCACAAAATTCAACATTTTACACTTCCCAAAAATTTCAGATACGATGTTTATTCCCGAAACTTCTCCCAACGAAATCCTCAGAATAGTCAGTAAACTAAAAATAAATATTCATCTGGTTTAGATGAATTTCCGGATTGTTTATTAAAAACTTGTGCACCTGCCTTATACATCCGTTAACTCACATTTTCAATGCTTCTTTATGTACAGGAATATTTCCAGATATTTTCAAAACCGCAAAAATTAAGCCACTTTTAAAAAGGGAACAAAAATGATATTCAAAATTACCGGCCAATTTCTCTTTTGTCAGTTTTCTCAAAATATTAGAAAGGCTTTTCTACTTACGAATGGAATCATTTCTCAGGAAAAACAGAGCGTTTCAGACTCACAACACGGGTTTAGAAAATCAAAAATCTACGGAACTGCCATTTTTTCTTTTCTCAAAGATGTTGCTTCATCAATAGACCAAAATGAAATACCCATTGGAATATTCTTAGATCTCTCGAAAGCTTTTGACCGTTATTGACCATAAGATCTTGCTCTCAAAATTACTTCGTATGGAATTCGTGGTATTGCCCTAGATTGGATAACTTCTACCTTAAACATCGGACTCAAAGAGTAGAAATACCATACTGGCAGGAAAGGACATTACATACTTATAGTTCCAATCTTGCCAATTGTGCATGGGGTCCCGCAAGGTTCGATCTTAGGTCCTATTCTCTTTCTGTTATATGTAAACGATATGCCCTCGTCTATTAAAAATGGAAGAAACGGTTCTGTTTGCTGATGACACGAATGTCTTTGCAAAAAAGAAGCAGTAAATAGTACAATTTCAGAAGTTTCAAATTGGTTTAATAATAACAAATTAATTGTTAACGAAAGAAAAACTGTTTCAATGCATTTTTGCATCTCAAATCGGAAATCGCATGTTCCATTGAAAATGAACAATATGCATTAGCTGATGTTGAGGCAACAAAATTTTTAGGTCTTTCAATTCAATCAGACCTCAAATGGAATGTACATATAACAGAATTAAACACTAAATTAAGTTCATTATGCTATGCATTCAGAATTCTTTCAAATTCTGTCAGCCTTCATGCAGCTCGTTGCGTTTATTTTGCAAATGTGCATTCCCGCCTGAGATATGGCATAATATTCTGGGGAAGCTCATCCTGTAGTATTCAGACCTTCAGATTGCAAAAGAAAATTATTCGAATAATGAAAAAATGCCTTCCACTGTGATTCCTGCAAGCCTCTTTTCATTGAGCTGGGAATCCTACCATTGCCTTGTCTATTTATTTACGAATCTGTAATATTTGTCAAAAATGACCTACTTAACGAAGGGAACACATATTTTCATGCAATATTGATATTTATAATTACAACACACGCCGTAGAAATCACGTGCAATCAAGTGTCAGTATCAACAGCTCAGTACAAGAAATCACATACAATACATGTACGTTACTTTACAACGCATTGCCAGATGACATAAAACAATTAAAGTCGGTATACAAATTTAAGTTAAAAGTAAAATCTTTTCTGCTGCAAAACTGTTTCTATACAATTAGAGACTATACTGATCGTGAAAAAGAAAAATAATGTAACAAAACAAAGATATATAATGAATTAGTTTATGTTTGCATTGTATACATTTAAAAAAATATTTAATACGCCTGTAACACGTAATGTACTTCAGCTTCCGGGTCAATGACCCCCATCTCGATCAGGTTTTTGTCCAGTTTCCCTGATCCATAGAGCAAATGCGAGATGGCCCCTTGTTTTGCTTCTGGACGTAAATGTAGCTTCACTGTGCGCACGTTTTGTTGAGCACTCCTTTTGCTTGTAGTTCATTTACAGTTGAAATTGATTTTCTATAACTCGGGAAAAAACATTTTTCAAATATCTTTATTTTTCTAAAATGATTATTTTCTAATTCTTTTTTTTTTTTTTTAAATAAAATTTCTGGCCCTCAAGAAAATGTGCGCAGGTAAATTTCTTTCCCCACACGTCATATACAGTTTTTACTGTTTTTTTTGACTAAATAAAAATAAATAAAAGAACTGTTACTTGTTCACTAATTACATATTAAACCCTTTTAAGTAATGTCTCAGCCTAATGCCGTCTTAAATATCTGGTTTTTTGCTTGTACAATGAGTTAAAATAACACAAATTTTCTTTGTTTCAATAAAGAAAATCACTACTTCAGATTGAAATAAAACAATGGGATGTGATAAAGGACGGAATAAAAAAATTGAAGCAAAGTAGACCGAAGCTTTCAATTTAAATCGGAGATTTCTTCAAAATCTTGCAATTTAAACCATCAGCCTAGAGGACGCCGGACACGTTACGTATTCAGTGATGTAGTACTCTTTTGTTTAATTATCGTTTCTCTCCATCATGAAAACATTCCACTGGGCGTCTTACGTATTTAAATAATTCTGTCTAAATGATGAGTTAATGTACTAAATATCATTTAATATCTTGAAGAGTTGTTTTATTTCTTGTTTGTTATTGAGAGGAAATCTTGGTAACTTTTTCACCTTCACAATTCATCTCAAGATGTTTTTGGAGCATCTCTATGAGCAGCCTGGATTTTTATGAGTGTTTTCTTTCAGGCAAAAGATGAACCCAGTGCTTTTCAGCTTTTGTTGAAAGAAGAAGATGATAAATATGATGTGAGTATAGTCATTCATCTGACTTAGGAGCTATCCATAAATTACGTAATGCAAAATTAAGAGTATTTTCAACTCCCCCTCCCCCTTGTAACATACTTCGCTATCTCCGTGTAACATTGTCTCAGACCTCCTTTCCCCTCCTTGAGCTTTACGTAATTTATGGATGACCCCTTAAAGTAAAATGATTATTAAAACTTTTTTTACATGCAAATCCTTTTGCCCTTAAAAAAGGGGACATTTTAGTTATACATCTGTGGTGGAACAATTTGTTGAATGAGTAAAACAGAAGTGAGTTAGTCAAATTCAAACTAGTTCATAAATAAATTATTTTCCATAGGTCATCCTTAACTCGATAGTATGAGATACGTAATGAAGATTTTACAGTATGAATCTAGGTCAAACATTTATCACAATTACTTGTTTGTGAGAACAGCACCGCTACAGTCAGTGCATTATGAGTACGATGTAGCTCTCAGAACTGTATTGAAAGGCAATGGATGGTTGAGCAGCTGTTGAAGGCTTTGCTAAAATTATATAGTAACTACGCAAAAAAATGTTTGTCCAGGAACTGAAGGAATGATATATTTTTCTAACTGCAGGAGTAAGGGTGAATTTTATATTAGTATTAAGATGGAACGGTGGCGTTATAACATTTGTTATATAATATGAATTTTACAAGAAAGAACAAGATCTTTAGTTATGCACTCATTTGTTTACTGTCTGACATATTTTTGTTTTTCTGTGTAGGAGGAGTTGGAGCTTCCATTTGCTGTAATTGTTCAGCCTACTGAGAATGAAGGAGCCTGTAGTGAAGAAACAAAGGTATGGCTATCATTTATGTCTTCAGGATTGATTAGGAAGAGGCATTGGGCAATGAATTGTTAATCCTTTCTTAAATGTCTTTATTCTGAATAGAAATTTAATTATTCTATTAAAATAAAACTAATATTACATTTTTTATTAGTTTTGTTGTTAAATGATTCTTTGACATAGTGAGAAATGCCGGATACATGGTGACGTGATATGAGTATTATATTTAATACTAAAGATGGAAATAAGGCTCTGTTAGAAGTACATGGTTAATTCACAAATTTGCTGGACAGTGTAGGTAAGGATGTGTGAATGAGAAATGATGAACTTCATCTGCCAAAAGCGGGTATCAGCCACAGAATGCTGGTTATCATGAAGTGGTTGTTCATATGTGAGGTGCATTGGTGTGTTTGCAGGGAGGATTTTGCATAGAAGTATTTTGATAAATTTGCTTTGCACAGTTATATTGAATTCTCAAAGAATTGAAAGAAACCAAAAGATTTAAGGAATTAC
>JAHLJT010003049.1:0-48269 GCA_031308135.1 Acheta domesticus | reverse complement strand
TTAGAGATACTTGTATTACTCACGCTCACCTCTTCATTTACGTAGGCACGGAAACAATTCGGCTTTCGAGGAATACGATTTGCCGGAAATGTGGGGATGCGTCAATCGCGACCGCGGGCACGTCACGCGATTGAACGTAACACGCACTGTAGCACGAAATGTGGAGCCAATCGGAAGAGAACCCGTGGAGAGCCAGTGCCGCCACCTTCCAGACGTCCCCTCGCCTCAGTCCGCCCCGCTCGCTTCACCCACTTCGCAGCGCTCTGCCCATCTCCACCCCCTCCCCCCTCCACGCGCTTCGCGCGCCGTATGTACCACGTCCAAACCCGCTCCTCTCCACTCACTTCGCAGCACTCTGCCGAAATCCGCCCCGCACCTCCCGACCCTGCGAGTCCCGCTCGTCCTCCGCGCCACCCCGCCCGTCTCCTCCCTGCCTCACCTCCCCCGCTGCGCTTCACATTGCCCAGTTCGCAGCACTCTACTCATCTACTCATCTCTCGCCCCGCTCCCTCACCCCGCGCTTTGCCCCACTGTCCACCCCTCCCCGCTTCTCTCTGCCCTGCCCCCCCCCATCCACTTCGCCTCGCTTCCCCGTCACTGAGGTTCCCCGCCACCCTCTCCACGCTGCCCCGCCCCGCCCCGCCCCCTCCTCCTCACCGTGCTCTTCCCAGTCCTCCTCTCCACCCAACGTCGCAGTGGTCTGTCCCTCTCCGCCCCGCTCCCCCACCCCTCGCTGCGCCGATCGGCCCTATACCTACCCGCTCCGCTCTGCCCGGTCCCTCTTCTCTCCACCCACTTCGCAGCGCTCTGTCCATGTCCAACCAGCACCCACGTCCCCGCCGTACCCCGCTCTCCCCAGCTAAGCCCCTCTCCTCCCCGCCTCATCCCGCCCCGCTCGCGGCGTCAATCTGGCGCGGTCCCCGTTCATTGTAATCAGCGCGGTGCAAACATCTGCACGTTACATGAAGCGGCGCCAACCTCACAATGCCATAAACGCCGCGACAGCAGAAGACGCGCTATTCCGGGCAGCGCGATCGACAGCGGGGCTTCCACGCAACATCAACCAGGCATCCGAGGCGCAAACGCATTACCAGTGGGACGCACTAACCAGGAAATCACATTAGTAGTAAATGAAAAATGTGCCTACGCAATAAAGATGAAGGAGATTAGAGAAACAGAATCATCGTAAAACGGAAAAGTTTGGTTTGGGGGAACACGTTGATAACACAGCTCATTGGTTCTAGGTGTTTTATTTCTCTCAAGCGGATGGGAAAGACGTGGTTCGTTAAAGTGATTGAACTGATTCTGGTGTAAAATGCATAATGGTGGCATTGAAGGTAATGATACAGCTAAATAACTCGTGTCTGAGAATAAAGGGAGGAAACATTATTGAAGTGAAGTGCCTTCTCTGGGAGTAGCAATATGTACCATTCGGCAAAAAGAATATTTTAACGAATTTCAATTGTCCAAGTATAGTCATAAACAGTCTTAAGTAAAAAACTAGGTATCTGATTCAGGCTTGTAAGAAATCTGCATGGGATATTTGTAGAGGGGTATCAAATGTTTTAAGTTTCACAGGAAATGCACTTAGGGAGACATGCAAAAAATCAATGTCACTCAGACTTTTGGTACGATCGTTTATTTGTACTTCCGTGAGAAAGACACAACATTCTGTTACTTCGATAAATATTTCATAAAATTAGAGGATGTGCATTCATTCAACTTTAATCAAGTTTCCTTTATTTGCAGAAAGGTAAGAATTAGGGGGATGAAAATACACAAACAGTGCACTCGGTCGCTGATGTTCATTTTCTATCTCTTAGAAAAACAGACCTGTTTGAAAACATTAAGTTATTCTAAGCAAATGAGTGCTAGCAACTGACCTAATACTTTTCGATTATTCGCAACAAAATACAACACCATACAACCCGTTTTCACCGAATGTAGATCATTATCTTTTTCCCCCTTCATTATTCAAATTATTCAGATAGTAAAATATTAATATGTTTTTTACATAATTAGCCTAAACTATATACGTAGAAGGCATTCTTCGAAGATGTCGATTGAGAGTCGATTCAGATTCAGTGAGCTTGTCGCAGCCCACTTCATTCAACCGCAAAGGAAATTACTCACGCCTCAGATGTCACCCTAGCATATCCTAAACTAATGTAGTTGAACCTATCTTTTCATAGAATTTTTGTCCAGAAATGTTTTAGACAGTCGTTTTAAAATCATTAAAATGCACACACATTAAACATAATTTAGTTTATCCATCTTATTAAAATATTTCATTAATTTGTAATCTTACCGTCAATTCCGTTCATCCCTCCACCTGAATACGTTACTGTCAGTCCATTCCGTCCGTGAACAATACTAGTGCTAACTCCTCGCAAGAATTTTGCTAAAATTAGTATTCCCTGATCGAACTAGACTCAATGCTGATCGATCTGGACTCAGATTTCTTTAAACTTTGAGGGTACGTACATTAAGTCCTTGGTCCTTGAAAATTTTCTCAAAAATTTGCTCCATATTTTTCCTTTAAATTCTCTCAATTTTGCAAAAGAGTGATACTCATTAGAAAGTTGGCATAGTTTTTCACAGCTATCGGTGAATTTTCGAAACTTGCACAAGTTTTAATTATTTTCGGTGTCTTTCTACAAATAGAAAATTGAAGATAGAGATGTTTTCTTCAAATGAATTTGTTCTCCACAACTAGTTCTTTAATTAGAAACAGGTTCATTATTTTGAAAATATTACAGCGCAAGTCGGGTGAAGCATGGGCATGGCAGTATTAATCTAATCTTAAAAATTAAAAAAGGTTCCACTTTTTTCTTTAAAGGTTTTTCTACCTCTATGCAAAAAAACTTTAAAGAAAAAAAGAGAAATGGCTAAATGCACCTGATAAAACGACAAACGTAATTTGACGTATTTATTTGATTTTTCAAAATTGCACAACAGTATTTTTTTAAATCTCTTGTATTTTAAATATTTACAATAAGGGTGTTATTTAATACTTTGAATTTTATTTGCTTAATATTGAATTAGTATGTAAAAGGGTTTTAAAGTTTGTGAGTGGAAAGGCAATCCGCCGACCTATTGCTCAACTACGCTGCGTGAATTAACGGAAGTTAAGGAGTTCGAGACACCACGGATTTCCGCTGGCCGTCTGGGACCTCCGCTTACTAATGGCGCCGAGTCCTTGGCCGAGGGGATAAAAGGCATTAACTCACTGCGACGTTTTACGAGACAAACGGCAAACTAACGGAGGATTACTCCAAATGCATAAATGTTCAAAGCCCAACAAGCTAAGAGACGTTTTTGCGAAAAAAGACGCAACAATTAAAAAAATCTGATAAAGTTTCTCGAACACGCGAACGTTTTCTGTGAAAATGAGCTCGTAATTACGCACTTTTGAAAGCTCAAACGTCTTTTTTTTTCTTTCTTCGAAAATGGATCCAAATTTTTCTTTTAATTTTTTTGTACGGATAGTGCTAAAGCATTAAATTAGATGACTTAAAAACCACTTTGAAGAATTCTTTTTTCAAAAAATATACAATAGTAATTATTTCAAGTATTTTTCACATCTTGCGCATTTTAAGACAATCCACACAGCTTGCGCATTTTGAGGATTTTCACCCGATCCGCACAGCAGCAATCAAACGGCAAAAAGTGCATCAGTGGGAATTTGAAGTGACTCCTCGTTCAGCGTACTCGCCGCATTTAGCCCCGAGTGACTTCTTTCTATTTCCAAACATAAAGTTTTTCTTGGAAGGCAGAAATTTTCATCAAATGAAATTTTGACTAAATAGATCAGCAGTAAGTATATTATTTTTAGGCATCTTACAGTATTGTGGTTCAAAATCACGGAGCCCTAAGAAATGTGTGAATGCCTAATTCAGCTTAATCCACTGGTTGCGGGTGTTAAGAGAGAAACTATGACACTTACATGCGATAAACTAATAGGTCCAAAAATAGCCCTTAATAATAATAATGATAATTAATAATGATAATAATAATAATAATAATGATAATGATAATAATGATAATAATAATGATAAAATAATAATGATAATAATGATAATAATAATAATGACAATAATAATAATATATTTATATTCATATGATATCAATCACATCATATATGCAACTGGATAGTACTATCTCACAGATACTATGGGGGCCAGCCAAGAACACCGACGGCCGTCAGCAAAGCAGAGTAAACAGCTCTGTACCCCCATGTGATGAACAGAATTATGAAACGGATAGCCGACACCCGGCGCGAAATATCACTCTTAGCTGAGGCATCTTCTAAATCAACGCACACCTCTAAAGTTCACCGAAAAATATTCAATGTTGAACAAAAATACCAAATTGAAAATGACACCAGCAGGCTAATTGTAGTTGAGAAGTTAAAAGAGAAAATTCAAGCATGGGCTCAAAGAATTAGACGTTACAAACGTAGAATAGATTTCCGTGTACAGAACCGGTTGTTTGAAACAGACGCGAAGAGAAGAGATTTTATCGCACTCTGACTCAAACCGAATGGCAAAGCTGTCCTTCAAAGATGACGTCGAAGCATTTTGGGCAGGAATCTGGGAGGAGAGCAGATCCTACAACAAAGACGCATCTTGGTTCAATCTGAAGTTGATGCTGCCGATGAACTTGTAGAAACAGTGGAAGATGTTCACCCAATTCTCGGAAGAGGACCTCTTCCAAGCAATTAAGAACATGGGAAACTGGAAGTCCCCCGGGATTGATAAGATCCAGATTTAGGATTAAGAAATTAACAGCAATACATTCTCATCTAGCAAAGGCTGTTAATAAAATTTTAGAAAACCCAAAGGAATCCCGGAATGGCTCACACGCGGATCACGTATTTGCTACCCAAAGCGGGAGACAGATCTTTGGCGAAGAACTACAGGCCAATACTGGTCTGCCAGTACTGTACAAAGTTATCACTGCAACCATAGCTGACAAAATGTACAGACATCTAGATAAGAATCATCTAATGCCAGCTGAACAAAAAGGACGTCGTAAAGGCTCTTATGGCTGTAAGGAAATCTTGCTACTGAATAAAGTCATCTTGAATGATGTAAAGAAAACGCAAACGTAATTTGAGCATGGCTTGGATTGACTACCAAAAGGCCTTTGATAGTGTACCACACGATTGGATTTTTGAAGACCCTGGAGATCTATCGATTTCATCCTAGATTTATTGAATTTTGCAAGGCTAGTATGAAGTCGTGGGGTACCAGGTTACTAATACACAGCGGAAAGGAAGCAGTAGAAACCAGAAGTATTCAGATCAACAGGGGTATTTTTCAAGGAGATTCACTATCCCCTCTGCTGTTTTGCATCAGTTTGATCCCACTATCGTGACAGTTTGTCGCAAGCTGACTTTGGTTTTAAGCTCCATGGTGATGAAAAGCCAGTATCACATTTGTTTTACATGGATGATCTTAGTGTTTGCTAAACAATGAAGCAATTCTCTCCCAAATGCTGTCTGTCGTGTATGACTTTAGCAATGATATCTGCATGAAGTTTGGTCTTGACAAGTGTGCAAAAATCAATTTAAAAAGAGGGAAACTCACAACGTCTGAGAACATTGAAATTGATACGCACACTGTGATTCAAGATCTTGAGCCAGGTAAACTTACAAATATCTGGGCATTGAAGAATATGAAAACCATCTCGAACGACAGAAGAAAGAGGAATCGTAGGGAGTATATAGGAGAGAGTGAGACTGGTCCTGCAGTCCGCTCTGAATTCCAGGAATAAAATATCTGCAATAGGTAGTTTGGCAGTACCTGTAGCCGAATACAGTTTTGGACTAGTGGACTGGACTGAGCAAGAAATTCGCACCATCGATCGAAAAACCAGAAAACTGCTAACAATGCATTCATGTTTCCCACCCTCGAGCTGATATACATAGGCTTCATGTGTCACGTAAGGAATGAGAAGAGGTCTCAGACAAATTGAGGCCTCCTGGCACAACGCAATAGTCGGGTTGGGGAAGTATGTAGTCAGCCATCAAGATGACCCTCTAATGAGGCAGGTCATGAAATCTTACCGAAGAATGGGAAACAGAGGCATTGTTAGTGTAGCAAGAAGCATTGCGAAGAAAACTAGACAAGACCCGTCGTCGAATATCAGAGACACTGAACTTCTGATGCTGCTAAACATGAAGTGTGAGACACAAAAAGTATTAAAGAAATCGTGGAGAGACAAACCACTCCACGGACAATACCTAAAAAGAATGGACGAGGTGCAGATCAATAAAGGATCAATCATTTATATGGCTTAAAAGGGGAAGAATGAAGCAGAATCGGAAGCACTTGTAATAGCTGCCCAAGATCAGGCCTTGAGAACACGACATTATGATAAAGCGGTTCTCAAAATTTCCCAAGATGATAAATGCCGCATTTGCCAGGAGCAAGTAGAAACCATTGATCATATTGTCTCAGCTTGTCCAATCCTAGCAAAGACCGAATACCTTAAAAGACACGACAGGGTGTGTAGCTACCTCCACTGGCAGATCTGTACCGCCCTCGAAGTTCCAACACATGCCCCAAGTGGTACGAACACTCACCGAAACCGGTGACGTCTGTTGGATTGTGTACGATATTGTACGACCAACAAATTCAAACTGATCGCACGATAGCGGCAAACAAACCGGATATAGTTATCCGGGATTTGGAGAAAAAATCGTGTTTACTTGTCGATGTTGCTGTACCTTGCGATCAAAACGTCGTTACCAAGGAGGCAGAGAAACGTCTTAAATACAAGAGTTTGGAAATCGAGATCAGCCGAATGTGGGGCGTAAAAGCACAGGTCGTCCCGATAGTTATCGGTGCTCTGGGATTTGTTCCGCAAAATTTGTGTAAGAACTTGTCTAAACTCCCTGGTAATTCAAAAGACTGGGAAGTGCAAGAAATTGCTTTATTTGGAACAGCCCACATTTTGCGTAAATATTGTAGAGGCCACGACAGTCCTTAGACCTGCTCCTTAGGTAGCTGGTTGCAACCTGGAGTAGATCTTATATTCAGCCGACTCATAACATCTTTAGTCGTGATGTAATGGGAAAATAATATAATATGTCTTTAATTTCTGGCGAGGCTTAGGCCCCAAGGCTTCTCTTCCGCCTAACCACAATGGTGGTGTCGGCTTAATCATTAGCCGTTTCAGAAAGTTTCAATGTAAATACAGGTCTGATTATTTAAGAATCTTCCAAGCGTGGGAAAGAGTCAAAACCGGCTCTGAAATACGTAGCTGACTACAGAAACAGGCTTGGCGAATTGCTTATTTACGGAATTGCGAGAAGTTTGTACTCTTTATCACATGTTAAAATAATTTTATGGAAAGCAACTTAGTATCAATAGAAATAAATAATTGTTCTCATACTGGCCTTTAGCACGGTTAGTGCAAGCGATCATCTTGGCCACCCTGGTTGTGAACCCAAGGTACGTTTTCTACTGGTGATTGTTATTTTTAAATTCCCTAGGCTAGAGGATAATTTTTAAATTTGGTAAAAAAATTGAGGTCCAAATTTCGGTGTTAAAATCCATTTTGAGGGCGGAAAATGTGATTTCTACCGTAATGTTTTAATGGATAGACATCTGTGCCACGTATAACATTAGAAGATCTGCAGTTCAAACTTAGGAAACATTCTATGAGCAACATAGTATGTTAGTGTTTTTCCATAGAGTGGCCATCCAAAAGTTGTTAGAAAGAACATAAGGCAAGTCCAATTGTTTCTGCTTTAAAACGTCTGTCAACAAGCTCATACAACATACTTGTGTGCAATAAATGGGAATATGAATGCCACTTTTTAAAAGACAAAAATGAAATCCGTAAAATTCTTCAGTTTTACCTATCCGTCGACAGCAAAGACATTCGGACCATGAGTCCGTTTCTTAATATCTCCGCTCCCCAATATTATTTTATTTACTTTTGAGTAACAATAAGAAAGAAGATTCTAATTTAAATGAATAGTGTCAAAACAGCAAAATTCTTCGGAATTACCTACCTTATGATAGTGGTAACAGTGAGGTTGGTCAGGGTAGGGGTGAGAATATACCAGGCATACTATCCCCACCTCACTGGATCATGCTACACCACAGTTTACGACTTATCTAGTATATTACTAACATTTGCGAAACCTTTGAAATTATTAATACGTAATTCCTCCAAATCATTATAATTTCCAAATTCTGTATTTCACAGAGCAAAGCTGAGGAACAGTGTGGTTATGCCAAATATCCCCTCATTTCTATTTCTGAAGTACCACAAAAAATAATGAAACAAATTGAACCTATATCAACATTACCCTGAATGAGAGTTGAAATCGAAACTTAGATATTCCCCTCAATCATTTCTTTCTATATGGATGTTGAGAATATGACAACTTTTAGAGAGGCCTCAATTTTTTCTTCTCACTCCCACAAACAAGTTTGCCGTTGTTGATATAAATGAAGCAAAGTGTGACAATGATTTCATCTGATGACATATTTACACTATCAACGACACGTTATCATGTCAGTCAGGGAAACGTTTAACCCGACCATATACTGCGATTTTCGTAACTTTGCCCCTGACAGGAATCAGCTATTGACGGTTTCATCCAATCGGGAGCTTGAACGTCACTATAGTGACGTTACTGTCGCGAAATATAAACTCCCGATTGGATGGAAGCGCAACAGGTGATTCCTGTCAGGGGCAAAGTTACGAAAATCGCAGTATATATGAAATATTCATTGTATTGCCGTTACAAACGCTTTAAGAAATACATAATTTCGACGAACTACTATTGTAAGAGACCAAACAGATTTACATATTCATGTATCTTTTACCAAAGCGTGATATGATGCAAGAAAATGGAACTGAATTACATAATGATGCTATTAACTTAATTGCAACGCCCGTGAGGTTCAATCACTTCACGGTGTCATTATTTGTAAATGAAGTTTATACTCATATATTTGTATAAATATTGTACTCATTTCTTATATCCAATTTTTCACTATTCATTCAATTATCTATTAAGTTGAAAGAAAAACAAAACCAGATAAATTAAAATACAAGAAACTTCATGTATTTATCTTAATAGAAATTAACGTAATGCAAATCTAATAATGAATAGTAAATAAATTTCAGTAAGTGTCTATCTTATTATAATGAGTTCAAAAGACAATACATTCTACTATTTCCTTTCCAGTAAAATATTTCGAAATGAGTAAACAAATGTACTGCGTGAACTCTTTGGAAAGAGACGTGAATTTGCAAAACGACTTAGGTCGCGTTTGAGTTGCGAGATATTGGTGTGGTAATGAAGTGGTGAGCAGGAGGCAGATTATTATCACAATTATTTAAATACTTACTATTTCTCTTTGAGAATTGGGAGCTCAATTGCGGACACCAGAAGAAACAAGCCTGATTGAAAATGCAACGGAAGTGTCCTTCTGTATCTACCACCAGACACAAGCCAAAGGAAGTCACAATGCGGTTCGCAGTTTTCTTTTCCACTACTTCAGTGACTTTGTATCATTCTGTATTAATGAGCACTGGATGTTTTGAGATGGCTGCCCTGTCAAAATAAAAAAAAGTTATTCATCAGAGTGTTTGTTGACCTTCTATGCTGAGAAATGGTTTTTGAAAATCATACTTCCTTTTTCCAAAATATAGTACTTTTTGTCATCACACAAATTTTGCTTAAAACGTATGGTCAGAATCTACACATTGAAAGATGTATGTAAGCTTAAAATATATTGTGGTGTTGAAGGGAATGTTTACTGTCACCACAATGGAAATTGTCGATGTGACTTCAATATGGTGAGCACGTATTTGTACAAAATGTGTTTTCTATACAAACGTCTACTCAGGACATTACTAGACAACAAAAGGTAATCTTCGCAGCATCTGCCCTTACGGAATGCAAATTTCCTACTAATCAGTTTGGTTCTGTATTGACAAAACTGTACGTTGAGGGGTTCTTCAACGTTTCTTCATCCTTGGAACGGTCCTGCAACCCATATGGATCTGCGGCGTTTAACTTCGGGGCTCGGCTAGCGACATTAATTTGTTTGGAATTTGGAATAACATTGCTGACATTAATATGTCAATAATGAATTGTTCCACAACGACCTTTAAATCAAGACCATCAGAGAAGAAATAATGTCCGCGAATCAGAAATACAACACAAGACTGGAAAATCATCCAACTATACAATATATTAGAAAATAATGAAGAAATAAGATGACTACAGCGCCATAAATCACTAGATACGGAGATAATGTACCGATTTGTTTAAATAGGAATGTTACTGTTGAGTATCATTTCCACTAACGTAAATATTATTAAACCATTTGTTCAACATATCTGAGAAATAATTTGCAAATAAACAGAATTCATCAAAAAGTCCTTAGGACATGGAAGAACAACCAATCTCTCTGAAATTTAATTTTTGCTTGCTTATATGGGTTTCTGTTGCCTTTTTGCACAAGATATTAAAAAACGTTATTCTACAAATTGTATCAAACATTCTTGATAATTCTGAAAAATAGAATGATTTCACGAGGTTAGGTATTAATTTCTTATTATTATTGGTTTCGTTTTGGAAGTTAAATTTCAAAACAACTTAAGTTCTTTGTTTCGTTTGAAAAAGTCCTGAACGTTGAGAATTTCTCTTATTAATTACTTCATATCTCGCAAATTTATCAAGTTCAATAAGTGAGAAACTAAATAATTTAATTACTTTTTAAAAATATTCAACGTTCTGAAAAACAAAAGCAACAACTCACACAGGAAAGTACAATATGGAAAGTCACGGCAAAACACACCTCAAAGCTCGCTCACAACAACGAGATCTTGGTCTTTAGGGATAAAGTTTAATTTTTAAATACAGCGGAAATACTGAATTCCGTAATTCAGTATGCGCGAGTTGAGTTCTAAGCAGTTTACCACAGTTAAAAAATTATTATCTGAAACATTTTGTTACTAAAATGTTTTAATTTCGCGTTTCTGTGTCTGACCATTACACGCTGATGTAAAAGTGCTGAGTACAAAATGTTTTCCACTGATTTATCGTCCATTAAAAGTTAAGCTAAAAGTTTGAGTTATTGAATATTAATCTTATGCACAAAAGTATACAACCGGTGACGGAGACCGTAACTGACACTGAAAGGTTTTTTACCAAGTGAAAAGCATATGTGATACATTAAAAACAAAAAGAAAACGTTATTAAAGAACATACAAAATACTGGAGGTCCGCAAAAATCGTGGTTGGTGGAAATACTTTTTAATTCCAAACAATGCAGAGAGTATACGAACTATTTCTGTTATCTAATTTACGACAGACTTTAATGCCAGTCTGTCAGTACTCGCTAATCAATCAGCATTAGCCTTTTTATCCGACTGAAGACTGAGAAATGAGGTAATCGTACTCTTGAAACAGTTTTTACGTAGAAATATGACATAAAACTACATAGTCAATTTGTAATAAACATCACACTGGCAGTCGAGCGAAATATTGATAGAGGCAGATTTATGTATTTCTTTTAACACTCCATTTCTAAATGTCAAGCTACTGTGTTCCCCTGCATAGACCATTAAGGATTCGGAGAAATAAATTGCTTTTAAGAGGTCACTCGTGGTTGCTAGAGGTTGTTCTTTCGATCGATAGCAGAACGAATGAGGAAATTACTCAAAAATCAATGTTTCTTTCAAATAATTTATAAATAACTTTATTACAAGGTAGAATATAAAAGAGGAAAAGAAGTAATCTTCCACAAAAACAAATTTATTAACGAGCTATTCGTCAGTTACAGGTATGTTTCGAAGTACTTCCACTTCATCATCAATGTATCTACAGAAATGTAAACGACAACTTGAAAAATTCAATATATAACACATTAATTTGTAAACATACTAAAACACAATTAAAATCACTGTACAAAGTTATTCTTTACCCAAGTAACGTGGTCAACATTACACGTGGTATGCATATTGCACGGTTCCATTTTGTGCACTGAGTTTATTATTACTAAGTATTTGTAGTTATGAAATAATAAGAGTGTTCACATTTTGCACACTGTAATAAGGAAGGGGATAGTGCCAGTTTATGTTTTTGAAGCATTAGATAATTTTCATTATAAATGCATTAAATTCAAATCCAAGATTAACATTTTTCAGTACACAATATTGATAACATTTTTCTCTAATTACTCCAATTGTACAGTGATTGAGTTACAGAAATTTCGTCTCTTTAATAATTATGTCCATAAAATCATGCAGAACTGTATAATATATTCCTAATATAATTTCTTTAGCATTATGGAGTTAATACTAAAAGCAGGTGAAACATTTAATACGAGTATTACAGATCTTACAGTAAATGCATTACACCAGAGAGATGATATATATTATAAAGGAGAAATTGCTAGCGATAATAAATGCACTTCCAAGCAGTTCTAGCTGTCGGGAGAGGAGTTAGGTGACAGTTGGGAAATGACATGAAAATGACGTTTCCAACTATCTGCAGCAAGCTGACTCCTCGGAGCCCGATGAGCCTGAGGGTAACCTCTGACCGCCAGGACGAGCGGACGTGCGAATTCAGCATCGACACAAACTTCCGCCGCCGCCACCGCCGCCGCCACCGCCGCCGCCACCGCCGCCGCCGCCACCCGCCGCCACCACCGCAGTCGCCGCCACCGTCGCCGCCGTCGCCGCCGTCGCCGCCGTCGCCGCCGTCGCCGCCGTCCCGTCGCCGTCGCCGCCGCCACCGCTACGCCACCGCTACCGCCACCGCTACCGCCACCGCTATCGCCACCGCTGCCTCGGCCGCTGCCACCGCCGCCGCCACCGCCACCGCCGCCGCCACCGCTGCCGCCACTCTAACTAAAGCCGTTGCCACCTCCTCCAATCCTGGCGACGTTACTACAGTCATCGCCATCACGCCGTCCCTCCTTGTGCCGTTACCCACTCTCCCAACGCTACCGCCTTCACTGTCACTCCCACTGCTGACATCACCTCTGCTGCCGCCAAAGCCCCGTGGGGCGGCCGACAGCGACCGCAGAGGGGAGTGAAAGGGCGCTGTCGATCGAGACAGTTCCCGGCCCCGCCCTCTCCACCCGCAAACTTCTCATCTAACTCCTGCCGTCGTGACTAAGTTACCAAGCACTATTGGAAGGGTCCGTAAGCACAGAGAGCCGGTGTGAGAACTGCTCAGAACCAAGTTGGGCAAACGTAATCTGATTACAATTAATACGTCCGACAATTACACTGCAAGAAAGCAGCGAAAAAGCCACTTCCTTCAGTCAATTTTACAATCTATAAACGGAGCGATCAACCTGGAGCTACAGTTCGTTTAACCCTTCCCAACTCTCCGGTACCTCGTTCTTCACTTCGGCAATCCAGTTAAACCCTAACTTCTCCTTGCTCTCTCCTTCAAGAAGCGCTATTGACTCCACATTTTATTCTTTTCGGTGACGCAGAAAACTAACTTAAACAAATGGGAATATTGAAAATAATGCTTGCTTTTAAAATAAGGAAATATATACTTCGGTCAATGATTATCACAATCAGACAATTATGTTTAATTTGAAAATACATAAAGAAATGTAATTACTAAGTTAGTATTTTAAATGTTACAAAATATACGAGGCAAACAATATTTTCATAAATGAAATTATCAGTATTTTTTAGAATAAAACAATAGTTACTTGCAATACAGCTGAATTACACAACTGGCATCTTTTAGAAGGTCCATCATGTTTTAACAAACCAGTTTTAGCAAATATTGGTTTGTTAAAAATCTGCATCACATTCACATGTGAAATTTGAAATATTTATCACCTGAATTTAAATTAACATGCTATCGTTGTCCATATAACTTAACATTAAATGTGAATACACACATAGGAAATAAGTAATATGGATATTTTCAAAATTAAATTGGATATATTTCAACCATCACTTGGCGTTTTTAGTTTTATAGATATAATTACAAAATTAAAAGAATAGAAAATATGACGTGAACGTTTATCTAATTGTAAAAAAATTCTAAAATTTAATCAATCGTGGTTTACTCCACAGATAGAAATATGAGGAAATTTAGATGTTCGTAGGTCAATTGAGGTGATCTTTAAATTTTGAATTCATGTTTTACTTTGCAGAAAATAATGCTGGCTAAAACAATTTTTATGTAGTTATGTGTCCATACACAAACTTTATAATTGCATGAAGTTACTCCTATGACCACGTTTTTAAGCACTGAAAAAAATAATTCTGTACAAATGTTTTTGTAATTTTTCAGAAAGGAAAGATATGAGAAAGTATATCAAACAGTAAACTCCGGCCACTGCTGATCAGAATTCCTACGTCATTTTCGATTGTTATCTCTGCTATCGATTAGAGAGCTCATTGGAGTGAGCAGGTCACTTGACAAATGGGCGTTTGCGTAGCCAAGTCAGGCTGTCAACTATCAGAGGGTCCATCGATCTTTATGTTCGACGTCGTGCGGGGCATGTATTGGGGTCAATCCCTCCAATAGGAAAGCGCCAGGTAACAGAGGACTGTTCATCTACGACACTTCTACTAGAATTCATTAACACCCTCAGGATATAAAATAAATTTAGAGAAATTGGTTTTATGGACATCTTGAAAATGTAAGGTAATTTAGTCAACGATTTAAAAATACTTATGATTACAACTAATTATTTTACAATTACAATGAAATGAAATTATATAAGTACAATTAAATTATTTTCGTCCACATTACCTCTGGAAAGCGGCAGAGTTTGAAGAAAATAATGCAACTAGTATATTTCATTTCTTAATATTTCATTTCATAAAAATGCCTATCGCTTACAGTTACCATAAGATTATGTCGGAAATTTCATGAAGACCGGGAAATCGGATTACACGACGTTAGTACGAACTACGTTACGGGTTACAGTACTACAAAAATTAAACTTAAGAAAGTTCGGGTTATTGCCCGTTAACATCAGCGTCCTCATTTGAGGTAGCAGAGTCATTCCATATTAAATCAACACGGTCAATTTACATCACCATCTCAGATTCAGATGAAATTTGACACATAGGTAGTATGAATGAAGAATAAGAAAACTGCAAATTTTGAGTAAAATATTCCACCTGTTTGTGAAATACAGCCATGTAAAAGTTTACAAAATTGGGTTCCCGAAAATGTTTAAATTGATGTAGGACCACTCCAAATTAAGATAAAGAACTGAAACAGTTATCATTTTGCAGCTTTCTTAATGATATATATCTCAATAGGGGTTACAGATATACAACTCAATAGGGGTTAGGTTAAAAAATATTTTCAAATTTGAATTTAAAATTTTGATTTTGAGTTTTTTTCAAAATGTTCACCTTCAAAAAAATTGAAAAAATTCCAAAATAATCCGTATATGTTTCCAAACCGATGGTGCAAGTTTAAACATGGGACTGCAATGGGTTCATATGGTAATCTTTACTTATAATGCACAATATTTACTTACTCTATATTTACTTACTATGCATTTTATTTCACATTATAAGACCTAATATATACAAATTATTAATTTAGTGTTTTTTGTTGGTATCACGTATCTGGTTCATTAACTGAAAGGTGACCTTGATTTGTTTTATTTTTGGGTGGTCTAATAATAATAATAATAATAATAATAATAATAACAATAAAACACAATACACTCACCAACAATAAGAACATTGACATCCTAAACTAAACATAAAAGAAAGTCTTGGAATTTCTGAATGTTGGATGTTGATGAATGCTGGAAGATTTGGAATTCCTGAAAGGTGGTCGCCAAAGCGTATTAAGGACTTGTTACGATTCGAAACCGGTGCTCAGTTACTATACCCCGAAGGGAGTCCGAGGTCTTCAGGATAATTAATCTACATTGTGCAGTGTCATTCAGCAAGTTGCTTCAACTTCTACTAAGCTATTTCTGCTAGTAATAATGATGATAATAATAATAAATGAATTCGGCCGTTAATGAGTTAAGATGTCACAAGCGCCTCTGAGGAATTAAAAGAACAAAGCTGATCTACAGTCTTATGGTATATCATGTACCAAGCGAGTTATTAAAATCTTTAATTTAATTTGTTAATATAATAAATCCTTATTAAACAAATACAATATATTATTTATAATTAATAAATGCGCGTATTTAACATTATATAACGTATTTTAAACGTAAATTATCAATTATAGGCACACGTTTTAAAAAAAATGTATTAAATGCCAACTAATGTAATGGTTAATCGATTAATTACAAATATTAATGAAATTTTAATTATACCGACATTAAATAAGTATCATTTAAAAAAATCTATAAACATCTCAACGATGTTTTTAATTTCTCTGATTGACTGCGAGAGATCGACATTATATAAAATTAAAGATATATGGACGAGTAGTTAAAGTACTAAAGTTGTTTATATTAAATTACTCTAGCCTTTCTTCTGAGAAAAACTGTCATTATATCCAATTGTCTGCAAATTCAACTGTCAATGAAAAATATCAGCCTCCTCGGCGACATAAACAGAGGTTCAATTAACTTTTCTACTGTTTTGAGACGCCCTAACTGAAAAGATTGGGTACTTTATGTTGCAGGGCCCTGCAGAAATCTCTCTCGGCCGACAAGCCTTCGCTGCTCCGGCGCGGCACGCACGTGGCTCCCTCGTTCTTTCGGGCGATGCATTCCCGTTGCTTCTTAACCCCGCAGAAGGGACTAAAAATCACGCAATATGGCAGCATTGTGATTTGTACTCTTTTCACGAGTGCTCCCCTCTGCAAGTAGATTCCTTACAAGATTGTGCTAATATTTCAGATACACTAATTGCTTTGTTTGACAACAGCCATATTTTGTTTATAGATGTCGCATCATCATTGGGTCAAAACGAAGCACCTATGGAAATATTTATGGATCTTTCAAAAGCTATTGACGTCATTGATCATAACATTTTACTTTCAAAATTACCTTCTTATGGAGTCGGTGGTATTACTCTAGATTGGTTATGTTCATACCCTAAACAACTATATCAGAGAGTAGAAATACCTTTTAATCCAGTCAATTGGTGCTAAAAAGGACACGATTCAGGAAGAAATTCCCGAAGCTTTCATCAACGGTTCCGTATGTTCCTGACGGAGCTGAATTCGGATTTGATGTTTGCCACCTCGAAAAAAGTCGGCTTCACAGAGACAATTGCAAAAATCCCTTAAAATTTCGCCCTCGTTTTAGTGTTTCGCTTGTATCCTCAAAACTATGCGTTTTATCGAAACAATTGTTATTTACAAAACTAAAGACGATAACATTTCCTACACAATGCGTATTTTAGCTTTAATTTTCTGAAATATCGTTTTGGCACAAGAGCACGCTGAAAAACAGTTACTTGTTGCGCCTGTGGCCGATGCGGGAGAATAGGTCTTTTCTAGCCAACCTATCTCGCGCGGCGCTCTTGTTTCACTTTATCAAGGTTGAAAACAACTACTGAGAACAAACAATTTGCATTTTTAAAAGATTAACACTCCGATACTCACGAAATCAGTAGAGACGGATTTTCTCGCGCGGAGAATCTGTAAATCCTTGAAACATATACGGAAGATATACTTGATGATACCAATGTATCGCTACCATACTTTTCAAGAAGTCCTGCTTTATTTTTGGAGGAGAATGAAAATCACTTTCAATCACATTTATCAATTATTCAATGGTAAATTGGTTTTCCTCTTCACTATTTCCAAGAAAAAGAAAAACTGTTTGCTTCGTTAATTTTACCTCATTTTTGCAGGGCAAATCTATAATTTGTGTTCCTGTCTTATTGGGGGGCTGTGCACTGCTTTCATTTGCATCAAATAATACTGTGAATCAGCAGCTACCAAGTCATTTACTTCCTCTATGCAATATACTGTAGAACAGCCTGAGTCATCACTACTTAAAACAGTTTTTCTATCAGCTAGTTTCCTCACAGGTTATACTAGATTGCGTGGGAATTATGATGCGGAATCGTTGACGTAATTACATGATGAAATAAAAAAAGTCATCTCCGACAACTTAATATATTAACTCACTCCGCTCTCTATACGTGTCTCTAAATAAATATTTAAGTTGACGGAGATGACTTCTTTTATTTCTTCATACGAGATTGAGTTTTGAGGGAGCCTTTTTGATTTGTTTCTTGTCCTAGTCTGGTGATACCTGCTCCTCACAAATAAAACAATAAATTTTGAAGTCAAAGACGGGTATAAATGAAAGTGGTTGAGGGGTTCTTTTCTAGCTCTCTTCACATCAGTAGCAATCAATTTTTCATTTACTTATTGCCTCCTACACTTCAATTTGAGTGTTACATTTGAGTTAAAAAAATTACCATCCTGTAGCGTTTCACTCGCTTCAACAAAATATTTCAATCCCCTTTCTTTCATAAAAGTTGTCTGCGTTTCATATTACGTTTTATTACAAAAAATGGAACACTCCCTACGAGACATTGCGCACACGTAATACAACTGAAAATATTACATGTTCATATTATTTTACAAAGAGTTCGTGATGTGATTAACTTAATACTGACTGCCCATCTTGCGCCTGAGTGTAATGTTGGGTTATTGCTGTAGAGTCAAAACGCTGGTGCGTGGTGTGGAGTGATATTTCAGGCGCAGTCAGGAGCCGGCACATAGCTTGATGGAATAATAGGCAAGTTATAGATTTTCAAAATTTGCTACGAAGATCTGCATATCACGCGTGAGAATCAGAATTATCTTTATCGCTGTGATTTTCTTGGAAATTATTCAGTATATCGGTGTCGGAGATTTCTAGAAGTAATCTAAGTTCGCGTGGACTACATAATGTAGTAGTAACAACCCTATGTTGCGAATTACAGCTGGAGGGAGATAAGAAAGCAGAAAGAGAGCAGGAGATATTTTGTGTAAAAACCGTAGGTATCGCATCTCATTAAATATCATTCTTGCTTGGACGAGGTATCTTTCTCCATTGCAACGTTACTTCTGGCAAAGCCAGACTCCATACACATTGGTAAATGTATCCCGTGTCTACACCCCACTATGGTACGGTTTCAAAAGAATACGATTTATAATTCTTTTCCCCATAGTTAACTTCATCATTATCGGCAAATCAATGACATGGATATCCACGCCAGCGATTGTCTAATAATGAGATAACTAATATTCGTAGCTGAGAAAACAAAAATCAATAATATTTTCATTTTAAAAAAGAAAGTGCATCGCCAATTGCATAAAATCGGTGTTGTCCGGTGATTCCTTAGCCTCATATTATTGTATAGTTGTGCTCTATTTATTTTTTAACCTGAAGTTTTCATGTCCAAACATCTACGAAATTAACTAATTAAATATTTTTGTTTAACGCCTAAAATATCCTCTTTAGTGTTTTTCTTACTTTAACGTCATAATTTGGCACATATTGATACAACATATTGTCGGTAAATATATTTGATCAATATGTTGTATTGTAGTTGACATACTTTAATAATTTCATTGATTTTGTAATACTGTAATAATTGATTTGGTAACTGATACTCTGCGCAAGCAAATTCGTTCCTACTGATTTCATGAGTATCGGAGTGTTAATCTTTTAAAAATGCAAATTATTTGTTCACACTAGTTGCTTTCAACCTTTCAACCAAATGTAACTTCATTAATATTGCACGTCTTCTGAATTTCAGTGGGAAATATAGTTATTGAAATTATTGTTTTCCATATTGTCGCGGCCAAATGTATTATTCTTTCATGAAGAACATGATGATGGTTAAGGGCACAAATTCATAGCACATTTACCTTTGAAAATATATTTTATTATATAGAAGAAAATATTTTTGCCAACAAAACTTAAAAAAACTGCTCTTTTTTCTGTATTCAAAATTCGACTAGAATATGGTTTAGGAAAGATCTTTAGCATCTTATGAAAACGTGCACAAATTTCACTTCTCCCCATAGCTCGTCACACACAGTTTTAAACTGTTTTTGACATAAATAAATAAATAAACCTTGATAAAGTCAAACAAGAGCGCCACCGCGAGATAGGTTCACCAGAAAGAGCTGTTCTCGCGCATCGGCCGCAGGCCCAAAAAGTAATCGTTTTCAGCAGGCTCCAGCGCATAAACGGTATTTCAGGAAATTAAAGTTAAAATATGCATTATGTAGGAAATGTTATCGTCTTCAATTTTATAAATAACATTTGTTTCGATAAAACGCATATTTTTGAAGATATAAGCAAAACAGTAAAAAGAGGGCGAAGTTTTAAGGGTTTTTTGCAATTTTCTCTGTGAAGCCTAACTTCGTTGAGGTGGCAAACATCAAATTTGAATTCAGCGCCGTCAGGAACATATAGAACCGTTGAGAAAAAACTTTCGGAGTTTTTTCTTGGGTCAGATACCTTTTGACTGGACTACTTACGAAATGATGGAACATTATGTACACACTTTTCCGACTCTTTGTCAATTGCACGTGGAGTCTCGCCGGGATCAGTTTTAGGTCCTACCTTACGTAAACAATGTACTCTCGAAGATTCAAAACGGAAGAACACTTCTCTTTGCCTATGATACGAATATTCTTTGCAATAAAGAAACTGTAAATAGTACAATATCAGATTTTCAAATTGGTTCCATGACAATTGATAGTAAATGGAAAAGAAAACGGTTTAAATAAGTCTTCCTTATTAAATAACGTTGTACTCCATTGAAAATGAATGGAGTGCCATTGACTGATTTTAAGGTAACAACATTTTTAGGTCTCTCAGTTCAGTCAAACCTCAAGTGAAACGTCAATTTAAATGAATTGAACACAAAATTAAGTTCATTATGCTGTGCGTTCAGAATTCTTTCAAATTCAGTCAGCCTTCATACTGCTTATTATGCATATTTCGCGTACGTCCATTCCCGCCTGAAATATGGCATAATATTCTGGAGAAATACATCTTAATGCTCCCAGACTCGTACATTGCAAATAAGAATTGTGCAAATAATAAGCAAATTCCCCCCTTGTGATTTTCGCAAGCCTCTCTTCATTAATTTAGGAATTTTATCATGACTTTGCCTCTTGATTTACGAATGAGTGGTGAAGTGAATATTTTGTTAACAATTCTGGCAAAAAACGCTCATTTCCTTCTATATTTAAACTTAAAGTAGTGTATGGCTTATGGTAGGGATCACAGAATTATGAAACCGAGCACAGAAATCAATTATCCCAGTAGGACGTCACACACAGTTTTTAAGTTTTTGATGTAAAATAAATAAATAAACGGAGAGGTTGTATTAAAAGAAATTGTTCAAATTAACTATGAACAGAAGTTTATTTTGGGTACATCAGTAGTGTACAATCAAGACAAGACAATCGACCAACAAGAATCATTCTCCGACACAACATCGTGTTAATTTTTCGTCGACTTCACAATCACTTTCACTCTTTCCCTTCCTCTATTTTTATTTTCCTCTCTCCCTCTCTCTCTTTCCCTCCATATGTTGTCAGTTTGCTCTACTGGCAATTTGCCAATCTGCTCGTCTGCAGACTCGCGACTGTAACCATTCTACGCCCTACCTGCCTTTAAACCGCCCTAGGCTTAGAATGAGTCATTGCTGGAAGGTTCCCTGACGCTTCTCGGCGTGCTCCCGACGCTGCGGGTTGGTGCATACAGCATCTGCTGGGGCTGCGCCCAGCAGGGTAAGGGGAGATCCGCCTCCTTGAGCAGGGCTCTTCCCCGCGCGCGCCGCTTCGTCAGAAACCGGGCCCGCCCCTGATGGTACCATAGATCACAGTCGTACTAGAGTGTACTCGAGCCCAGCATGACGATTTCTCTTGAGTACCATTACATTTAACACACAATCTTCATGATGGTGGCTTAGTACGACGAGTTTTCCTTTGCATTGACGTCACGTGCAAAAATTGCTTGACCGAGAAATCCGAAAGTTTAACGCTCAATACCTGTGTCGCCGCCGTGTAAGTCACGATTCCAACTACAAAAGGCAAAATTAAAGATGCAGCGAAGTTAAAAAGTTACAACCAGCGGTATAAATTATGTAAAAGAATGTGGAAATATTTTCCTTAGGCTGGGGAAAATGGCGAAAATATTTTGAATTCCTTTTTTAAATTCAGAAAGTGAAAAAAATTAAGTGCCGCAGATCTCGTTTAAAAAAAACGAACTACTTTGATTAGGAAAGAATTAATGTTATTCTTCTGAACCGTGAAGTGAAATGAAAGATGAATGAAATGAAATTTTGAAGTGAAATCTGATTTGAACATTTACTAATTAATTACATTTCCATATACATTGATTTCTCTTATAGGAAGTTAATGCACATACAATAAATGAATAATTATGACCCCCAGTGCCAATATATTGTTTACGCGAAGTTCCGCAACGCTGTCGCACATATTCCGTCCTCAAGAGGCGAGGGGAAGCGGTGAGGGCCGTTGCTTTGACCTGCGAATCAGCCCCTCACCAACAGGATGCTCCAACACTCCGATGGTGCTCGAGGATGAAACGCGTGCGGCGCTCGAGAACGAGCAAATGAAACGCCTTGCAGTGCTCTAGTCGGTACCACGCAGTCGACCGTCGTAATTGCACTCCTCGGGATGAGCACGGATGGCTCGCCCTATTCCTGTGCTGAGGGACAAAGCAATAGGCCTTTTATCAATCACAGAAAAAATACAGATGGCTAGACCAAAGGATCTGGAATGCCACAATTAACAACCAATAATTCTGTCGTCGCAATCGTTTTTTAGAACATTTTGAAAATGTCCGGGAGGCTTCATGTATCGCCAAATTTTTAAGAATATTTTTCAAAATCGCGGCTCTTCGAGTGGAACCAGATCGGCCGGGAAATATTCATTTTGGTAGAAATTGCACTTATGGTTTCGGCGCTACGGTTGTTCACTTACTGAGAGACGGACGGATGGACGGACGGACAGACAGACAGACGGGCGTTTTGAAAAGATCCACTTTTTCGGTATCAGGAGACTCCAAAACGTGTATTTCCGTTGAAATCTTAGAAAATGAAATCCGCAGCATTGCATAACTTTCCCTATACTACGTATATTACTTCGTATGTATGTACGTATACGAGAAAGTTAAAATGTACTTTGGGCGGCGATAGATGGCAGCTGGCAAGAGTATGCGACAATTCCGAATAGCTAGCCCAGGCCCATGGAAATAGAAAACTAATACGGGAAAGTCAATTCAATTCAATTCAATTCAATACGGGAAACTCTGTTCCATTCTGTAGCACAACTAGTTACTTTTACCATAATTTTTAGCAATTTTTAAATTACGCATGTTTTCCAGAACTTTATTTGAATGAAACATCTAACGATTCATTCTTCAGAATCGTTATTAAAATGTTTGGACTTCGGGAAAAAATATCAACTCTGCTTGACTAATTTTGCCTTTGCGGAGATGACCAGTTTGAATCCCCTGGATTTAGTGTCCAATACGTTGTATATCCAGTAATGGGATTCAAGGAACTTATTTTAAATTACTGCAACCATTTCCTTCCATGTTTGAAAATCCATGTGCCCATGGGCATTAGGAAAAGAGCTGCGAATATTACTGACAACGCACGAGGGGATTACAAAACTCGATTGCCTCTTCCCATAACGTTAATTGCATCACCTATTTCATCTTTCTAATTATTAATCCAATGGGTCAAAAGGTAGCGATGCATCGACACATTTTCTTTGAAAGTTCTTGCACTTGCAAACTACGATGAATACTTCGTCTTTTTGTTTTTAAAAGTGATTGATATTGCTTGAAATTTATATCCGAACTGAGTTTCGACAAAAATGTTTGAACATATAAGAAACTACTCAGTAAATTATTTACGTCTTCATCTACCACATTAAGGGTATCATCCAGACTATCTACAACATCAGAGTAGTATATACCTTATATATCCGTTGAGATAATTCTGCAGTTATCACCTTTGCAACAGATTTTTTCTGCATCCTTCGAAATTGCCTTTCATTTAACTTCTGTCCCTGATTTCCTCGAACTCGCTCTCGTATTGATATTTGATGTTTCATTAAAGATATATCGCTGCAGCACAAAATCACAAATCACCAAGACGAAAGTGTTCTTTGTCATTGTATCAACAAGAAGAAACGTCAATTTTGTGTTTAGATCTCCGTTCAGTAGTTAAACTATATTCCATCACACTATTTAACTATTTCCTCGATATTTTTCTTTATTAGCCCTAATGCGCAAATAATCAAAACGATCTTTTCCATAACATTTATAATCCGATTGTGGAAAAGGAAAAAATAATACAATTTTACCGTGAACTCGGTGAGTTTTATTGCCCTCATAACTTTCGTAGCAATCAATGGATTAGATGAACGATGAACGAGGATGCACTACAATTTGCGTAACATTACTTAGTAATCAATATGGAGGATACTAACGAGATGAAGTATTAACGACCCAAATTATTTCATTCCATTCGTTTAACCGATATAGCTTTTAAATGAGGCAGTGAATTTTCATGATTTCAATAGAAGGTCCACGTTGATTAGTGGGGCACTACTGAGAAAGTGACGTTACGCAATAATCAATAAGGGAAGCATTCGACTTCATGCCGTCATTTTTAGGCAACAAATCACCTTATTAATCGTTTCTCGAACGGGATACTTTACCTTCGAAAATTTATCGAACGATTCGACGGATGTTAATGTAACTTCCGCGATTTTCGGACTGGATGTGGCAACTAGGGGTATGCAATTGTTATTGATAATGATGATGATGATGATGATAGTCCCCATTCCTGAGCGAAGTTGAGGAAGGAAGCTTCCACATCTGTTTCCTGAGGGGATCACAGGGGTTGTATCCCTTTGCCTTCCATTTTATTGGTCACAGTAGTGGTGATCTCATGTAGTAAATGAACGGCTATGATTATGATGATTCGGATCAGATTCGTGGTGTTATTAGATAATCACCAAGGTAGACGTGGTGCAGACTACATGGTGAAATCAGAGATACATTAAGAGGACGCGAACCCTTAGCCACCGCGTTCTTGGACAATGTTCAAAGCCTCTTCTCCACAAACACTGTCTTTTGTAACAGATACACCGCTAAAGATCTCTTGAGAGCGGAACTTGACTCGTGAGGAGCATGGAAAGCTTCCCTCTCAACTCTACGTCCTGTCTCTCGCTGCCTTCCCGTCAATAAAACGGCGAGTTGGTGGTCGGATGAGAAAGCGATTGCAACTACACAGCGGTTGATTGATTGATTAGTATTTCCACGCGCGGCAGCTGCTGTCGTCATTTGTCCCGTATGTGTAGGCCATATGTCTCCCTGCATGTTTTATCGCGGGAGGTGGCAGTGATCTTCCCTCGCTGGATTGCGAAATCTGGTGTCGGCTTGCGATGTTTTCCCCAACCAGGTACCTTCCACCAGCACCGCTCTAACCAACTGGATCAAGCTATAAGCTTTGAATTTTGAATTGAATTGCCTTATTTTACTTGACGAGACTCAGGCCATAAGGCCTACTCTTCCGTCTGACCACGCAAATTTCACCAACTAGCGGAGAAAGAAGGTATTCCTTGGGCGACGAAATAGGTGATTTTGAATTTTGCTCAGAGGCGTCATTTAGGCTTGAGGATATTTTACGTGCAGTAAATCTACTAACATGGGACAGCCGACTTTACTTCCACTTCAAAGGAAGGCGTACGAAGGATTTTTTTCGCCCTTAAAAATCCACAGCTTCTATCGAATTTGAACCCGCGAACTTCGCGAACTTGGGTATAACAGTGCGATACGCTAACCGTTACACCATCGCCGCCGTTAAGCCTCCAACTGGTCTCCCGATATCTTTGGTAGTGTAGAGCATATAAGCGTATGTGCGCATAAATAAGGAAGAGGAAGGAACGATGGCGCACGGCCAGTGTTCGTTTGTTAGGGCATTCCGACATTGGCTTGAAGTTGTTCGGAGAAGCCAAGGAAAACTACCGATCAGAATAGCCGACCGCTAGAATTCTCCTGCAGATAGCGGCTGAACTCGACCTAACTGACACGTTAGTGTCGAAAATCGTCAGGACTCGAACCCTAGGACCTCCCGGTCAGAGCTATTGCAGTGACATCAATTAATGCTCTGAGCCACCTAAGCCGGTCTATACAATGATGCCATTCGATTGGCTCCCTCTGAGTTAGTCGCAATCGTGTTCGAAGAGTATGATTGAGCGTCAACTGCACTAAGAAAGTGGGTGGCGATGCGAGGTCAATCTACAGAAAGTAATTTGTCCAGCGGTAGTCGATGGTTACACATAGAACACAGTGGTCAATAAAAATTTTAGAGCGTGTTTAGTGGACGTTGTTTTCTAAACGGCTCAGCTATTTTCACCAGGGCGATCCGTAGCGCAGCGAATAGGGCGCAAGATTTCTGTCTCGAGGCACCGGCGTTCGAATTCCGCTCGATCCATGAGAAATGCGTGTGGCACTATGCAGCAAAGCAGGCTGCTGTAGGGTTTTTCTGAGTTCTTTTGTTTTCCCTGCCTCTCATTTCACTCATGCTCCGTCTTCATTCACGAATCATCATAATCCTCTTAATACGAAATCATTGTTTCAAGGAGGTAGAGCGATGATACATAGTACATCAGATACTAGCCTTTCCGGTCATACCTGAGATAAGTGGCTTTCACGTATGAATGACGAGTCTTGATATAATTTCAACAATGATGGAGCAATGGTGGATTGAGAGGCAAAGGGAACAGAAGCGCCATCAGAAAACTTATTGCGAATCTACCACAAATCACACATAGATTTGATCCGCGGTCCCAACAGACGGCAGGCCAGCGGTCTGACTACATCACGTGTCTCTTCAGTCTTAGCCCTTGCAAAGATTACAAAGAGTAGTCGCCTCTCGCGTGATGACCTTGTGTGTCGTGTGTTGCAGGCGGCGCGCCGCGAGCGGCCGCCGTCGCCGCCCATGGCCGCCACGGCGCTCACGGAGGCGCCGGCGGCCGCGCCGCCCAACGCCACGCCTCCGGGCGCCGCCCCCGCCGCCGCCGGCGCCGCCGCCAGCACCGCCTCCCCGGACGCCGCCGCCGCCGCCGCCTGGGAGCTCGTGCTGGTCGTGGTGCTCAAGTCGTGCGCCATGGGCTTCATCATCGTGGCCGCGCTCTTCGGCAACCTGCTGGTCATCGTGAGCGTCATGCGCCACCGCAAGCTGCGCGTCATCACCAACTACTTCGTGGTGTCGCTGGCGCTGGCCGACATGCTGGTGGCGCTGTGCGCCATGTGCTTCAACGCCAGCGTCGAGCTGACGGGCGGCGTGTGGTTGTTCGGGTACTTCATGTGCGACGTGTGGAACTCGCTCGACGTGTACTTCTCCACGGCGTCCATCCTCCACCTGTGCTGCATCTCGGTGGACCGCTACTACGCCATCGTGCAGCCGCTCGACTACCCGCTCATCATGACGCCCGCGCGCCTCGCCGCCATGTTGGCCGTGGTGTGGTGCTCGCCCGCGCTCGTCTCCTTCCTGCCCATCTTCCTGGGCTGGTACACCACCGAGGAGCACCTGCGCTTCCGCCGCCAGCACCAGGACGTGTGCGCGTTCACCGTCAACAAGCCCTACGCCGTCATCTCCTCCAGCGTCTCCTTCTGGGTGCCCGGCGTCATCATGATCTTCATGTACTACCGCATCTACGTGGAGGCCGACCGCCAAGAGCGAATGCTGTACAGGTAGGTGGAGAATGCTCCAGAAAACAATAGCATTTACTCATCAGACAGGACACACTTTGATGATGATGATGATGATAATAATAATAATATAAAATTATAAATTTCGGAGATAATTTGAAAGAGCCCTTTCTTAGTGCTTTTCAAGGCATTCAAAGAGGAAAATACACATAAATGTATTCGTTACATATTATTATTATTATTATTATTATTATTAATTATCTTCATCGTCACGAAAAATATCTTATGCAGACTATTTAGCGTCTACGAAATCGAATGTCTACGTTCTATTCCCTGATTTGTATTCACTTCTTCGGGAAAATTTATTGAGAGGCATTTCCTTCATCAATTGATCATTTCATTTACTTCTGTTCAGTAAAATTATGACAAGTGAATGTTTCATCATTAAAAATGACGGGCTGAAATTTGCGAAAACACGTTAAAAATACTGATTCAATGTAGATACTGTAGCGGTACGCTATTTTTAATACTTTTTAAATTTCACAAATAACTGTCGATGTGAACCGTCCACCTCCCGCAGCCGCCAGCCGGGTCGGCGCGCCCCCTCCGCTAATGGAAGGGATGACAGCACGCGCTCCTCTAAAGTTTATGGCCATCGTCCGCGAGTCGACCCTCATCCCGTCACGCACCCGGGCGCCGAAGAAGAGATTAGAGACGTGTGCTGATCCCGCCGTTCCGGGTATCATGCGCACTAAGTACCCAGACCGTCCTTCGCAGTTTTCTCCAGGGGTCCCAACGGACATTCCGCGTACCCTTTACTGACCTACTTCCGAAGTCAGACGGAGAGCGTTTTCCAGACAGAGATAGGGCTACGGAAAATTCCTAGAATCACCGGACCTGATTGGCCGAGGACAAAATTACGGCGTAGTAGCACTTAGCCAATCAGGGGCAAAATTCCGTGGGGTGGGAGCGATTTTGGGGCACTTTTGAATTTTCGGGGTGGCGGAACGAGGAGACCTCCACGCTAGCGGCGTAGGGGAGAAGATCACTGCTTCTTGTTCGATTGAGCTGGGGGGGGCGAGCGCCGCGGAGCGAGTAACAGCTCCGGCGCCGCGTTCGAACGCTACGGGTACTCGACTTGTCTTGGGTGGCGAGCGCCGCGGAGTAAATGATAGCTCCGGCGCCGCGTTCGAGGGAGAATTATTATTTTGGGACTTAGTTCGTGGACACTGAGCTCTGCCGTGGGCAGTGACCGGTGACTAGTTTTCTCCGAGATTCGTGATCGTGAAAACTCCAGAGAACTTTCCGTAAGAACTGCTAATTTGTGTGAACGGAATTCGCGATCATTCACGATCCGGGCCAGCTGACCGTCGCCGCCGCCGCCGTCACCGCCGCAGCCGCTGTCGCCGCCGCCGCTCCTTTGGTAGCTACTGTGGAAGGACGTTTCTCGGCCTGGCAGGGCCATCTCAGCCGCCGACCCAGACGGAGAGAAGCCGCGACCCCCGCCGCCGACGCCGAGGGCCGCCTACACGCCGCCCCATTCAGGCATAAACTTCGGTCAACGACCGCCAAAGAACTATTGTGCATTGCTGTGCCGCGCTTAGGCACTTGTTTCCTCATTATTGTCAGCCAGAAGGCGAATGGCCTAGAGTTTGTTGGGGCCTGTAAAGGAATTTAATTGTAATTCTCGTTCTTTATTTTTTTTGATTTAAGTTTTATCTCATTTTTTCTTTCGTTTCTAACTGAGCTCATCAGGTAGGGCCTTTCTTAACTCTTTGAATCACTGTAACTTCCCCGGCCTATTATTAGGCGGGAATAAACCTTTTTATTTGCTTTACCAACCACTGAATTGTTTCTGTAGTTAGCAAACGCCTTACGACTCCTTCCATCCGAGTTAGATTCTAAGCAGGTGACAAAGTTGGCCGACTGAGCTAGGCCCGGGCCGCCCTCGTTGACTTCGGCGCACACCCACGCCGCCGGAGCTCGACGCTGTGGTTGACAATCGACGCCACCGTGTGGCTCGATAACGAAACTTGGGTGTGACAATTGGCTTTCCCAAGTGGGGCGCGATAGTACCACAGATACCCCAGTAAACGCCCTAGAATCAATTCATGTCTCAGTGCCATTTTGATAATAGTCGCAGAACCTAATTTTCTATTACTGTTGTTTTTTTAAATGGATGGAAGGACGCTGCTACGAAAAGAACAATTTGTGGTCTGGTAATGATATTATTTATTATTGTATTTTGTGTATAAGTGTTATTGTTTTGTGCTTGTGTGTTGTGAATACCGTGTGCGCGTTTCACGCAAAACAGCCAAAATGCTGGACGAATCAGGCGTCGATGTGGGCGGAGAGAGAGCAGTTCGGGGGAACAGCCTGCGCCCGAGATCACCCTAAGTGAACTTATGCGAGTTCTCACGAAGCAAATCTCGGAGAGTAGCGAAAGACATGCGAGTCAGATTGCAGAAAGTAGTAAGAATTTAAAACTAGAATTGATGAACGAAATTTCAGAGAGTAGCGAAAGACATGCGAGTCAGATTGCAGAAAGTAGTAAGAATTTAAAACTAGAATTGATGAACCAAATTTCAGAGAGTAGCGAAAGACATGCGAGTCAGATTGCAGAAAGTAGTAAGAATTTAAAACTAGAATTGATGAACCAAATCTCAGAAAGTAATAAAGACATGAGGAAAGATTTGAACCGGCTAGACAGTTGTTTGGTTGACCAGGCCACGAAACTAGAAAATTTGGAGGCGAATTTGATCACAAATAGGAACTTTGCAGAATCAGTTAGAGGGTAGATGTGGGAAAATTGAAACTAGCGTGGAGAACTTAGGCCAGGAGTTAGAAAGTTCTAGGGCCGAGGCAAGGGAAAATATTATCAAAATCGAATCAGAAATTAGTCAGAAACTTCAGGCATGTGACAGGAAAGTGGAAGCTTATTGCGAATCAATTACTGAGAATATTGCCGAGGTTAAAAACAGAAATGAACGGCAAATTCACGAAAATTGAAACCAAACTCAGCACGGAAGTGAGTGAAATCCATGGCAAATTCGAGAAATTAGGAGTTATTGAAGGGGAGAATATCAGGGACAGGGAAGAAAAGTTAAAGAAAGAAATAGACAAGAACTTAATAAAATTAAGTAAGGGAGGAAATCGAGAAAGAGAAAGAGAACGGTCCTATTGCGAATTCATCGGGAGGATCAGGGCTTAGATTCTCGTGGGCCCCTCCACAAAATTTATGTTTTTGGGGAAAAGCAGATGAAAATCCAAAGGTTTTTCTCGACCGTGCCGAGAATTACTGGATTTGACGAAGGCAGTACCGTCCAAATTAAAACCTAAATTCATGCAGGAACTTCTACGCGGAAATGCTGCCCATTGGCTCACTGCGCTTGCACCATTCCCACAAACGTACGAAGAGTTTCGTACCAAGTTCCTTGCGCGTTACTGGAACGAACAAACGCGTTACGAATTCGAGAGAAAGATTCTAGAGAACAGGTGGGACAAAAGACGCGACCAATCTTACCTTGACTACGCCATGGAGAAAATCTCCGCTATTAAATTGTGTGACCCCATGATAGAGGATAAAAAGGTCATTGGCTTTTGACCGCGCATTACCCTACCTATGTGCAAAATTTAATTAATAGTGTAGGATGTGAGGACCTCGATCGATTCCAGGAGCTGCTCGCTCAATTTGATAGGACTCGGGTAATTTCTTATGAGGATAATTGGGAGCGAAACAAGGGAACGGCCAGAACCGACCGTCATGGCGTCGCGATGACCGGAATCGGGGGAACGCTGCAAATGAGCGACGCCCACCACCGGATTCTAATGAGAATCGAGGCGGGAACGCTGGGGACAGAAACGGTCAGCATGATTCCACTAGACAGAGCCCGTTAAATTAGAAACCGTTCGAGCCAGTAAGGTACCGGGGTCCCGAACGAGTTGTGTCAGAGGTACCAATTTCCAAGGTAGTGTCAGTGAACTACGCATTTCATGACTTAAATGACGATGCGAATGAACATGTGAAGGAACTCGCACGGAAGTGCCCAGTAATCGAGTTTCTCACAAGGAAATTTTAATGTACGCGCTCTAGTAGATACCGGCAGTGAGGTTAGCGCAATTTCAAAGAAATTTACTCGCAACTAATAAGTGAACGCATTCCAGTGCCAACTTTGCCTACGGGTAAATGCTTCGTTGTAGGAATCGGGAAGAAGAAAAGTAAGCCGATTTTCATGCAGGCCTTAATCTCACTAAATTTTCGGGAAGTTTCATTCGACGTGCCATGTTTAGTCATAGAAGACTTGAATTATGATGTTATTCTAGGGGTAGATTTCTTGCGGGAAAATAACGGGATAGTGGATTTTTCCAGGAATATTGTGAGTTTCGGTGAGGGTAGGGAAATTGAGATACAAGATGACGAGGACAGACCGGACATTAGCATTTCATGTGGGTTTGGGGATTCGGGGGATGACGTGAGTGGAGTCATTAACAAGTGCTTGCTAGGAAATGATTCACTAAATGACCACGAGCGCCATCAGCTGCAGCAATTGCTCTGCAAATACGGCAACGTTTTCGATCGTCCCGTGCATCCAATAAAAGACTTTTGCTTCGGATCCAGGTCACCGATGACTCACCCTTTAAAGTGAAAAATTACCCTATTCCGCAGTCCATTAGGGGGGAAGTCGATGAAACGATCAAAAACATGATTAGTGAAGGCATTATTGAGAGGTCAGTCACGGCCTACTTAAACCCGATTGTTGTTGTCAAGAAGAAAGACGGGAAAGTTAGAATTTGTTTAGATGCACGACGAATCACGAAGTTACAGTCCTTGAAAACGAGGCACCTCAAAACATAGACGAAATTCTTTGGAAATTCAACGAAACTAAAAAATTTTCGGCCTTAGATTTTTCGAGTTCTTATTGGCAGATTTCCATCCACCCCGACGATAGGAAGTTCACGGGATTCTTATACAACGGCTTAACCTACGTCTGGAAACGTATGCCTCCTGCGGGACGAAAACGGCCTTCCAGCCGGAAAATTCAATTTTTTCAACCTCCGTCCGTTTAAAGAGTAGAAGTCACTGACAACCTCTGCACACGATTCGGAGTACCTTGGGCTCGCGGTACAGTTCATGTTCTTCTTTGTTAAATTTTGTAGGGTTAATTAGAATTAAGATCTAGTAGTAGTTGCAATTTTCTTAGTTACTGTAGAATGATTTTAATGTTAGGCATCGCCATGTTATTTTTTTGAAATTTCATCACGACGAGAAAAAAAATTCTCATTTCCAAATCTCAATTTTCAAAGCCCCAATTTTTTTCTCTATTCGGAGGGGAGGGCCAATGTAGCGGTACGCTATTTTTAATACTTTTTAAATTTCACAAATAACTGTCGATGTGAACCGTCCACCTCCGCAGCCGCCAGCCGGGTCGGCGCGCCCCCTCCGCTAATGGAAGGGATGACAGCACGCGCTCCTCTAAAGTTTATGGCCATCGTCCGCGAGTCGACCCTCATCCCGTCACGCACCCGGGCGCCGAAGAAGAGATTAGAGACGTGTGCTGATCCCGCCGTTCCGGGTATCATGCGCACTAAGTACCCAGACCGTCCTTCGCAGTTTTCTCCAGGGGTCCCAACGGACATTCCGCGTACCCTTTACTGACCTACTTCCGAAGTCAGACGGAGAGCGTTTTCCAGACAGAGATAGGGCTACGGAAAATTCCTAGAATCACCGGACCTGATTGGCCGAGGACAAAATTACAGCGTAGTAGCACTTAGCCAATCAGGGGCAAAATTCCGTGGGGTGGGAGCGATTTTGGGGCACTTTTGAATTTTCGGGGTGGCGGAACGAGGAGACCTCCACGCTAGCGGCGTAGGGGAGAAGATCACTGCTTCTTGTTCGATTGAGCTGGGGGGGGCGAGCGCCGCGGAGCGAGTAACAGCTCCGGCGCCGCGTTCGAACGCTACGGGTACTCGACTTGTCTTGGGTGGCGAGCGCCGCGGAGTAAATGATAGCTCCGGCGCCGCGTTCGAGGGAGAATTATTATTTTGGGACTTAGTTCGTGGACACTGAGCTCTGCCGTGGGCAGTGACCGGTGACTAGTTTTCTCCGAGATTCGTGATCGTGAAAACTCCATGTAGTATGCGGACGGCAGTTCAAAGTTGCCGCGCTAACTGCGCGGCAAAGAGCGCCGGCAGCATGTTCCCGCCTCCGGCAGCGCGCAGCACAGAGCGTCGGCATCAGGCGCGCTGAGCTTCGTCAAGCGCGCCAAGGGTGTGCTCAGAAACCAGCCACGCCTGTTACCTGGGCTCCGCGCACTGGTGAACCGGCCAATCAGGGGAAGCCGCGGGAAGCCTTGCGCGGGAGCTGGCCCAAATAAAAGGACGCCGACGGAGGATCACCGGCAGTAGAGCGCTCGGCGTGGTTTCAGCCAGATGGCATATTGTTTTTTGTATATGAAGTTTTGTGGTAACTGTACATAGCGGCCGAGTTGGCCCAGATTTTTGTAAATAAATATTCTTATGGAAAGTGAGTGTTTTTGAGTTATAACAGTGGCGACGAGTAAAAAGGAGAATGAACGCGGAACAATTTTCACAACTGATGGCGTGTCTACAGCAGCAACAGCAGCAGCAGATGGCGATGATGGTGCAGACATTGCAGCAAGCGGCAATTTCCTCACGACCGAGCAGCCCAGCCCCGCCGTTCGCAACTTACGATGCAGCAGAGGAAACCTGCGAAGAATATGTGGCCAGATTGGAGCAACATTTGTTATGCTATGATATTAAAGAGGAATCTCGTAAAAGAGCATTTTTTCTGGCCACAATCGGCGCACCGTTAAATAGGTTGTTACGTAAGTTAAGCAAGGAAGAAGAGATTTCGCAGGTGTCATACGATATACTTAAACAGCGGCTGCTAGCTCATTTTTCGAGGGAGACGCATTTAGTGGCGGCACGCTACAAGTTTTATTCATCCAGAATGAAGCCAGGCCAAACGCATGCCGATTGGGCGACGGAGTTGAAGGGTTTGGCTAAGCGTTGTGCGTTTGAATGCAACACAGAGAAATCGTATGCGGAGTCATTGATACGGGACATGTTGGTAATGCATACGCCGGAAAAAGAAGTTCGGTGGGCATTATTGCAACAAAACAACCCGTCTTTGGAAGACGCCTTAAAATTAGCAACATCGTATGAGGTAACGAAGCATACGGCGCATCAGATGACGTTAGGCGATAGAGCAGCAAGAGATGTAGAGGAAATGAGTGTACAGGAGGAAAATTGGGTAGCCAAGCCACGAAGCAGGAAGCAGCAGGAGAAGAAAAGTCCTTCCACCAGCAGAGGCAAGCTATTGAAGTCTTGTAGACAGTGTTTTATTAGTCACGACAGGAAGGTTTGCAGATTCCTCAGAGCGGAGTGCTACAAGTGCGGTAAGAAAGGGCATATTAGAGAAGTGTGCAACAGTGGTTCTGCTGAAAACAGACGACAAGAAATGGACATCGATGAGGTGAGCGGGCACGTCAGAGAAGGACGCAGCAGTGGTTATGCCGAAAGCCAGCGGCAAGAAAGAGGCATCGATGAAGGGGATGGTGATTGTATTTATTCAGTTATGCAGTGTGATGACAAAAGTAAATTGTTTGTAAACTTGGAAATAGGTGGTAAATCTGTATTATTCCAGGTGGATACAGGTGCAGCAGCAACTCTAATAAGCATGACTACTTATGAGCAGCTGGGTTCTCCGCCTTGCGCCTCGCTGAACACAGTTTTTATGGATATGCTAGACAGAGAATCAAGACGAAAGGTAAGATAAGCCTGCTAGCGAAATACAAAGCGATGGAAAGACAAGTAACACTGGTGGTTGTGGACAGTCGTGATGCGGTTAACATTCTAGGAATGGATGTTTTCACAATTTTTGGATTTACGGTTCAGGACGCGTTTGTCATTCAGACTAGCGCCCTGCCAAAGGAGGTAAAGAATGTGATAGATTTGAATTCAGAAGTTTTTTCGGAGCAATTGGGAAAATGCAAATTTTTTGAGGCGCATTTGCAGTTGAAGAAAGATGCCACCCCTAAATTTTTTAAAGCACGACCTGTTCCCCTGGCAGTGAAAGATAAAGTAAAAAAGGAAATCGACAGGTTAGTAGATTTGGACGTCTTGACCCCCGTCAGTACTAGTGCATGGGCAACTCCAGTAGTCATAGTAAAAAAGAAAGACGGTAAAATTAGAATGTGCGGAGATTTCAAGAGCACCGTTAATGCGCAACTCATGGTAGAGCAGTTCCCCATCCCCAGAGCAGAAGAGCTTTTTCAGAAGCTAGCGGGCGGGCAGAGATTTTCAAAAATAGATTTGCGGGACGCGTATCTGCAGATCCCGTTAGATGAAGAGTCTGCGAACTTATTGGTAATTAACACACCGTTCGGGCTTTACCGATACAACCGGTTGCCTTTCGGGGTCGCTTCAGCTGCGGCTATTTTCCAGCGCTGCCTGCATACGCTGACAGCCCAGGTGAAGGGCAGCGCCAACTACCTAGATGATATAGTGGTAACGGGCGAGTCGGAGGAGGAACATCTACAAAACTTGAATCTCTTATTAAAGACTTTAAATGAATGGGGCCTAAGGGTTAACTTGGATAAGTGTGATTTTTTTTAAAGAACAGATTACTTATCTAGGTCACGTGTTGGATAGCTCGGGGATCAGGCCAACCGGAGAAAACTCAACGGCGATTCAGCAGCTTCCGGTTCCTGTTAATTTGCAGCAGCTACAGTCATTTCTGGGGAAGATTAATTACTATGGCAAATTTATCAAGAACATGGCGGAAATAGCAGCACCCCTCAACGCGTTGCGTAAGAAAGGCGTAAAATGGCATTGGTCGGCAGATTGTGACAAGGCATTTCGGAGGTTGAAAGAGAATTTAATGCAGGCAGTTAAATTGGAACATTTTTTGCCAGATAGAACGACTATACTAGCTGTAGATGCATCAGAATATGGTATTGGGGCAGTCCTTTCGCAGAAGGATGCTAAGGGTGTTGAGCGGCCAATTGCTTGTGTGTCAAAAACGTTGAATGTTCACCAGAAGAATTACTCTCAGATAGAAAAGAAGCTTTAGCAATTGTATACGGCGTGAGAAAATTCAACGAATACTTGTATGGGTCAAAGTTCATAATCATTACTGATCATAAGCCGTTGGTGTCTTTGTTCTCGCCACACAAGCGTATCCCAGATAATACGGCGCGTAAGATGCAAAGGTGGGCGCTTTTCCTGTCTGATTATAGTTACAGGATACTTTACAGATCTACATATCAGCATGCTAACGCAGATGCACTATCCCGTCTTCCGCAAGGGCCGGATGCAACTTTTGACTCTGAGGACATCGCCTGTCTCCAGCTGGACCAAGCCGAAGAGGAGGCAGTATCAGGTTTTCCAGTCTCGTCATATCAAGTGGCAAAGGAAACAAAGAAGGATCCGCAGCTCAGGCAAGTGCTGTACCACGTGCAAACTGGTTGGTCCAGCGCGCATAGGCGAACCAGGGCGCTGACGGAATGGTATAAGCTCCAACACAGGCTGTCGGTTAAGGGCGGCGTATTATTACTGGCTAGCGATGAAGGAGTTAGGGTAGTGATTCCGCATAAGTTGCGACCAAAGGTATTACGCCTTTTTACATGAGGGTCATTGGGGTATAGCCAGGACAAAGCAAGCAGCCCGCCGTTATTGTTATTGGCCAGGAATAACCAAAGATATAGAGGAGATGAGCAAGCATTGCGAAGCATGCCAAACTAGTCAGGCAGCGCCGAGAGCGGATTTAAGCTCATGGCCCCAACCCTGCGAGCCGTGGGACCGCATACATGTAGATTTTGCGGGTCCTTTCTTAGGGCATATGTGGTTGTTAGTAGTGGACGCATTGTCAAATTATCCGTACGTGATGCGCATGCAACACACAACTGCACCACATACAATAGATGCTTTGAAGAAAGTTTTCGTAACAGAAGGCCTCCCACGAGTATTGATCTCCGATAACGGCCCGCAGTTCATATCAGCGGAATTTCAAAAATTTTGTAAAAGTAGCGGGATACAGCACATTTTGGCTCCACCGTTCCATCCTCAGTCAAATGGAGAGGTGGAAAGATTAGTGCAGACGTTCAAGTCAGCCATGCTTAAAGCAACTAGAGCGGGTGCATCAGTAGAGCAGGCGTTACTTAGCATGTTGACCACCTATAGGACGTTACCAAATATGTCAGGTAGAAGCCCCGCTCAAGTATTGCATGGTCGGCAGCCCCGTACCTTATTGTCCTTGTTATTTCCGGAAGAAGTGCCAGTGTCAACCAAAGGCGCTAAATTCAAGAGAGGAGATAAGGTACTGGTAAGAGTGTACGGAAGTAATTGTAAGTGGCAACCAGCAATAGTAACTGCAATAAGAGGAGGCAGAGTTTACGTCCTCAGGACAGAAGATAGATCAATCTCTCGGCATCAATCACAGATTAGGAGACGGTACTACGATTCTGTAGTAGATAAGCAACAGGCGGGGGGGGCAGCGCAGAGCAGGGCAACAGAAAGTGTAATGCGTTTTCCCCTTTTCAAGCCAGCAGGAGGAGCGGCCCACACTGGATTCCGGCGCAACCATCGAGGAGCCATCTCTACAGTCGCAGCAGCGGCCGGCATTGCGGAGGAGCAACCGACTGCGTCGTTTCACCCCCTACATCACAACTTCGGTGGGGAGGGTGTAGTATGCGGACGGCAGTTCAAAGTTGCCGCGCTAACTGCGCGGCAAAGAGCGCCGGCAGCATGTTCCCGCCTCCGGCAGCGCGCAGCACAGAGCGTCGGCATCAGGCGCGCTGAGCTTCGTCAAGCGCGCCAAGGGTGTGCTCAGAAACCAGCCACGCCTGTTACCTGGGCTCCGCGCACTGGTGAACCGGCCAATCAGGGGAAGCCGCGGGAAGCCTTGCGCGGGAGCTGGCCCAAATAAAAGGACGCCGACGGAGGATCACCGGCAGTAGAGCGCTCGGCGTGGTTTCAGCCAGATGGCATATTGTTTTTTGTATATGAAGTTTTGTGGTAACTGTACATAGCGGCCGAGTTGGCCCAGATTTTTGTAAATAAATATTCTTATGGAAAGTGAGTGTTTTTGAGTTATAACACTCCAGAGAACTTTCCGTAAGAACTGCTAATTTGTGTGAACGGAATTCGCGATCATTCACGATCCGGGCCAGCTGACCGTCGCCGCCGCCGCCGTCACCGCCGCAGCCGCTGTCGCCGCCGCCGCTCCTTTGGTAGCTACTGTGGAAGGACGTTTCTCGGCCTGGCAGGGCCATCTCAGCCGCCGACCCAGACGGAGAGAAGCCGCGACCCCGCCGCCGACGCCGAGGGCCGCCTACACGCCGCCCCATTCAGGCATAAACTTCGGTCAACGACCGCCAAAGAACTATTGTGCATTGCTGTGCCGCGCTTAGGCACTTGTTTCCTCATTATTGTCAGCCAGAAGGCGAATGGCCTAGAGTTTGTTGGGGCCTGTAAAGGAATTTAATTGTAATTCTCGTTCTTTATTTTTTTTGATTTAAGTTTTATCTCATTTTTTCTTTCGTTTCTAACTGAGCTCATCAGGTAGGGCCTTTCTTAACTCTTTGAATCACTGTAACTTCCCCGGCCTATTATTAGGCGGGAATAAACCTTTTTATTTGCTTTACCAACCACTGAATTGTTTCTGTAGTTAGCAAACGCCTTACGACTCCTTCCATCCGAGTTAGATTCTAAGCAGGTGACAAAGTTGGCCGACTGAGCTAGGCCCGGGCCGCCCTCGTTGACTTCGGCGCACACCCACGCCGCCGGAGCTCGACGCTGTGGTTGACAATCGACGCCACCGTGTGGCTCGATAACGAAACATGGGTGTGACAATACAGTCATTAATATTAATGTTCTCTTAATGTTAATAATAACGTATATGTTTGTAAAAATGAAGAGTACTCGGAGGGTAACAAAAGTACTCTTAGATTACTTGTACTAGGACAGGAAGATTTTAGCCTTCAACGGGAAATTTCAGAATTATTTCCATTTCCCTCAGAAGAGTTTCTGTACTATACTCTTTAAATCAAGAATCTCTCACTACATCAGATAACTGTACTAATTTATAGTTTACTGCTGCTACGTATGATGTCTTCGTACGTAAATATTCCAGTGTGTGTAATAGTGGCATGTGAAACCACTACAGTGGGCTGTATTCTCTTATGCAGATGATATCCTCACATTATTAAATTCTTCAAATATAGGCAACCGCCAATGATTTTTCTCCTACAATAACTGTCTAATGAACAATATTAGAAAACTGTCAATATGTAGGTGCCTATTTTTCAAAAGCATTCTGTAAAAGCATTCTGCAAATTATAGGTTATGTAAGAGATCCGCAGTAACAAAATATCATAATAGACTGATTTTATCAACCACACAAATCTTCTTTGAGAATTATCTAAAATATTTCTAGGTATAAATTTACAAATCTAATACTCAAAATATCTATTTTTTTGTTGCGAGTATATATTGACTTTCTGACCCTTGTAATAACCTATTACATCTTCTATCTTTGTGCTTGGAACATAATAAATATTTTATTAGTCGTAAACTTCTGAAAAGAAAACCAAAGTTTTCTTTCAAGAAATTATTTAGATGTATTATTTACACCCGTCAGTTTTTAAAGCTATTTTCGGGTATTAGAAAAAAAATATTTTGGAAGGAGCTGTGAAGATTGAACTCAAGATCCCTTAATTCTTGCATACAATTTGAGCAACACGCATTTCACGCTTAAGTGTTTCCCATCAAGGGAGCATCCGGAGATACGGTGCTCGTAAAAGGAAGACGTCCTGCTTGTGATGACCGTTATATAGCCGCTGCCAGAGTCGTTTCCTTCCCTCCGTCTCCTCGCTCCGCCCCTCCGGATGCGCGCGCCTCATTTCGCGGGGGTGCCGGCCATTCAACCGCCTGTCCACCCCGAACCCTTCCCCCCTCCCTTTCCCCTCCTCACGCCCGAGACTTCTGCCGCTCGTCGCGCCATTCTCTCCACGCGGCGCTGAGGGAAGAGATTCTGAGGACGCGCCAAGAAGGCGACAAATTACCTACGCGACTTAGACTTTTACTTGATGGGTTGAATATTTGTATTTAGCCATTTTTTATTTATTTAAGGTCGCCCTAGAAACAACTAGGCCATTGGCGACCACAGTTACAAAAATACAGTATCTACAAAAGTTTACAACGGTTACAAACACATACATACATATATACATATTTCGTACATACAATTACATGGAACATAAAGCACTCAATTGTTAAATACAATTTATCAGATTAAATTTCGTAAGAAATTGAATTATCTTCATGTGGTCCGAGTAGGAATTGAAGATACAATGAAGATCACTATTAAGGTTGAGATTTGTCTCTCTGTCAGTCGTCATTGCATGGCAAGCAACAATGAGGGCTTAGTCGATACTGGGAGACTGCATTTTGAGCAAAGATCAGGAATAGTCTTTTTCATCATATTTAGCCATTACATGTACCGTAGAGGGCAACTGGTGTCGGCGCCATTAGATTCCGAGGATTCCTAGTCTGCCACCCAACCAGAAACTCGTGATGTCTCGAATCCGCTTAACCATATCTGAAAGTTGCTTTGTAGATGGGATTGACTACTACTCACATACTTTTTGCTAGGCTTTCATGTCTTTTTTCTTTCATTTATCCAGCCGACAGCAGTTACCCTTTACACCCAATGCGATGCATATTCAACCGTATACTAGACACCAACACACTTGCGGGCTCCCCCGATCTTGGGGTCAGAACGCGAGGCCTTCCGTGACAACTCGTACGAGAGAGGCAAGGGACAAACATCCATACTTAAGGCGAGACTCGAACCTGCGACTGTTTGGAGCGAAGCGCTGAGTCGGTATATGCTCTTAGCCACCTTGTCCATCAAGGTTGGCACTCATATATAACAATTCATTTTAAAGGACCATTGTTTAATTTTGTGTTTCAAAATGTATTTACAGGAACTTAAGATGTTAAAAGTTCAGGTTTCTTGTATCGCCTGCTTTTTATTTTGGACAGGTGTCTTGCACCTAATACATCAGGCTCACCTCTGGGACATGTCACCATCTGTCAGATGTTTTTCATTGAGTCACGAACGGTTTGGCTCACTTTATTCTTCCTTCCTTCTACTTTTGAAGGAATTCATCTCTAGAGGCAACCATTTCTCAGACCTACTCGTGAAATTCTCATGCCATTCTAGCCATTCCGTCACAATCCTATCAATAATGAGAGTTATTTGTTGTACTTGATATTTATTAATTCAATGTGGAATACGTGAAGCATTCGATAAATGACAGCATGAAGCATTTGTTATATAAGACTAAGTTTTTACCAACCCTATGTTTGAATAAGGGAAAAATGATGGTGTAATTTTGCAGATGATATTTATTCAAAGTGTGAGGAGAACGATAACTGCGATTCAATTTCTTTCATGACAATATAAAATGATATTTCCAGTTTTGTTTAATGAGTTCTGATTCAATTCAGATGTTAGATATCCAGATATTTTGATGGAGTCGGTTAATTTGACATTGGATAAGATCCCATAGTGGATAAGGTGCAATTCCAAATTGCGATAAAACGATCTGCGGGAACGGGATGGATTCAGCGGGCAATTCCATGGCCAATGAATTTTAACGTATGTGGTTAGGAGGAAGAGCAGACCTAATTATTTGAATCCCCTCACTTACATTCAAAGCCGTTCCCTCTATAATACGATTTCGAAGTAGAAGTTTGAATTGAGATCATACCAATTACGAAAATGAATCTTCACGATCCCATTATCAACGATTATAGGCAGAGAATCATTGGGAACATTTCGCTCTCAACACCACCTTCAAGAATCACCTATTCCTGACCTCCAAGCCAACTTACATAATATTATGCCCTTATCTTTTTATAATTTGCTGTCCTCGTTAACGTGTTCGAAACATTCCCCAACTGAGTATAATTCTTTATTCCCAGTTCCATAGTAATTGGTTTAATGGGTTATTGGATATTTTCAATCAGTAAAATAAATTAATACAACAAAAATATCACATTTTAATTATCATTGCAATTATTAAGCGCAATATAGATTCTACCCCCCCACTCTAGATGATCCGCTCGTTCTCCTTCGTCCTCTCAAAATGTGGCATATCCATGTAAACCACTTTACCTCCTTCTTAATTTAGTATCATACGTCTGCAACCTTCCGTTCCAAGACGGTGGTTAAACTGCTTTTGGCTCCTTGGCCACAATTTTAACATCGTTTTCCTAATATTTTTCTTCGTTCTCTACGACAGTTCATTTCAAATTTTCGATCCCGCATTAACTCTGGTACCTTGCACGTTTGGGCTATAATCTTGCAAAGGAGTCATATTTTTTATTTCACATTTAATTTCTATTTCAATAAGTTCTGAACATCATCCATTCTTTCTAAACCTTTCCTCACCATCTTTGCAACATATCTGACCTCATTCTTCAAAAAACAGCACCTTATTCTCCTCACTTCACTTCCTTTTTAGTAAAATTTCTTCTACTTTTGAGTTTTTACCTAAAATTGTCTGCCAAATCGTTCTTTTTCATCCTCGTTGATTGATCTACACACACATAATCAGCCTCGCCCTTCGAGATCTCTCACATTTAAAAGAACCGATATCACCTTCTCAACGCTCTCTCACTTCACCTAATCGTCCACACGCTCACTCCTCAACATTCCTCCCACCTTTAAACGAGTAGTAGTCCTTCGCCTTAATATCCTTTCACGTTCCCTCGTCCGCACGGAACCTCTACTCGGCCAACGACATCACCTGTATTCCCTTTCTTCCCGCGCGCCGAATCGCGGGCGCTGCCCGGGCCCTCATCCCCGCCCGGCCGGCGGCGGCGCGGCGTCGTAACAGCCCCCGCGGGGAGCCGCCGCGGGGGCGGCGCCGGGGGGGCGGCGCCGGGGGGGCGGCGCCGGAGGCCCGTCGGCGCTCGTAACGACGCCGCCGACGCCAGGGGCGGCGGCGAGGTAGCAGCGGAGGGGGCTGGAGACGGCAGTGAGGGTTGCAGTGAAGATGGTGGCTGGGCAGTGAGGAGGGTATAGATAAGGACTTTGACGAGAGCGGAAAAGTGGATTGAGCGAGGATGGAAGCCAATGATTGATTTTTCAGTGTTTCCGGACGCGTGAACGGCTAGTTGGCTACATTTACGGCTTAGTCTCGTAAGTGTAGTGCATTTTTTCTCGGGAGGAGGCAGTGGTCTCCCCTTGCTGGATGTCGAGATCTGGCGCCGACCTATCGTCGGCTAGCAGAGTCGCAGCAAGGTATCTCCCAACGGCGGGGCATCACCCCAGCCGGAACAAGCTCTAAGCTCCCAACCGGTCTCCCAGCACGAGTGAAAGTGTAGTGCATGTTAGTGCAAGTGGGAGTAAGGAGTGGGGATAGGTCAGGGAAAGAGAAAGGAAAGATCGCGCGCGGTTCGTGGCCCCTTTGTCAGGGTACTGTTCCGACATTCCCTTGGTGATGATCGGAGAAACTGCGGGAAACTACCGATTAGAGCAGGCGGCCACTAAAATTCTCCTGCAGACCGGGAGCGAAGGTTGGGGCGTGAGAAGGCAGATCGGCGGAAGAGAAGAGGAGCGAATAGGAGGAAGCGGAAGCGCGGGAGGAATGGGTGGAGGAATAGCAGCTGCAGTGGGGCTGCGTCGGGGGCGGATGAAAGCAGAATGGAGACGGGGCGGTAGGCTGGCGAAGAACGCATGGCAGGGTAAGGAGGTGGTGGGGTGGAGGACAGTAGCCAAGGCGGGAGCGGGGATGGTGATGGAGGCGTAAGAGACGGCAGCAGCCCTGGCAGTGTGGCAGAGGGCCAATGCGGAAGACAGGTCGGGGTGGTACAGGCCCAGCAGCGAGGTGGAGAACCGTGACCTAGGCAGGAGCACGGACAGCACGAGGGAGGCCGCGGCGGAGGCGACGGCAGCAGGGGCGGTGGGGGCGGAGTGGAAGCGGGGCAGGGCGGGGGCAGGGGCGGGGGCAGGGGCGGGGGCAGGGGCGGGGGCTGGGGAGGGGAATGCCCGTGCGGCGCGCCGTGAAATCAATGGGTTGTAACTCGAGCGAGCGGAGAAGCCACGGCGTTCCATTACCCTTATTTTGCCGGGGAACCGAGGGATTTATCCAAGCGGAGTGAATGAAACCCGCGGGCGACACGGCCGCCACAAAACGAACACAGCGTTTACACCTCTATAAGGCTGCATTCCTCAGGGGATTACGCTTCGCTGTAAACTTTGAAGACCGCGATACGGATGTGTTGCATTCCTTTTTGCATTCTGTGGTGGGAAATCACTGAAATGGAATATTGGACTTTTTCTCATACACGTCCCCTTCAAATTTTTGGGAGAAGTGTGACTATCGGGGACTTCATTTCCTCTGAAAGACGAGTTGGAGGAGAAATCTTATTTAAGAAACAAAGTCGCAGATAATATGACATTTCTTAAAAATATACACACACAACAGTCATATTGCTTATTCGAAATACATTATTGAATAGGAATTGCGTATACTTAAGGCCAGGATAACAAAGTAGACTGAGGGCATCTACTCAAGTTTCAAATAATTTCATACACAGCTGCCTGGCGAATACCATAGACATATAGTTCTCTAACAGTTTCAAGTGGAGTGAAAATTACATGAAGCACCCAGTAATCCATTTGCAAATTAAAATAAAGATAAATAATAAAATGTGAACTTTTTTACCCTTTATACCAGGAGTACTGCAGGTTAACCCTGCTTAGGGTTGATAGGATGTTAGAAATCCTTTACATTTAAACCTTTACGGTTACCACCAACTTCCATGGTCCTCTGCACAGTAATGTATCGGGTATTTCTAGTAGGTCTTATGATTTTGGAAGTGGGGTGATGATTGTGTTGTGTGAATTAATACGAAATAATAAGAAAATGCGAATTAATACGAAAATTAAATACATTTTAGTCATCATGAAACAATATATTCTAGAGTTATCGGAATAGGTCCTGTAAGTTAAAGATAGACCTCGCGCGTGTAAACTGTTACACGGCTGTCATAACAGAAGAGGAAGACGGTTACAACTTAATGACTTCTCAAAAATTGACTTCTAGGATTTCCATAGGAAGCGTCAGCATTAAACAATTTTATTCAGTATTCATGGAAGAATGCGCACACGAGTACCTACACTCTTGATGTCATCTAAATCTAATGTACTATAATGTATTGTTCATGAAACTGAACGAACCCTGCACATTAAAATATCGTAATGTATTTGTACATTACATGTAATGCATAAGTTTAAAATCAGTGTGAATTTAATGTAGAGGTTCTCTCGTTTCCCCTACCTCTTATCATTCATATTCGTATATTTTATAATCACCGGTCCATTACGATAATTCATTCATTCATTCCAGATATAACCATAAAGTTTTGACTCTTGTATCGGAATGTACACGGTGTACATAAATTTAATGTAGGTCACTATAATGTAATTTATATTAAAGTAATGCGGAAATTTCTGTGTTATGAAAAAAAATGAAATGAAATCCCTAACTCGCATGAGCTACTCCAGGTTTTCTGATCAGGGATTGAATGTAATAGATAGCTACACCGCGCATGCGCAGTGTGTCCCTTCTCGTGAGTCTCACTGGCGCGGTAAATAGTGAACAGATATTTCGTGGATGAGAAACACATTTTAATCATTCATAAGATTCGTAACAACGCATTCAAACTTACTTTACTCTGCACTGATCACGATCTTGAGAAGTTGAAGACATCTGCATTCATCTTGATGGGACTGAAATAATAATGGTTCATTAGTATTATAACAACAATAAAATCACAGTAGCTGATCCGATGGGCGAGATTGCTAAGGCAGTTAAAGCCCCGGATAAGTGCAGGATGCATGCACGCGTGGTGCAAGACGGCCTATCCGCGGGCAAAAAATCACAGTAATAATTTATTATTTTTATAATAATTTCAACGGATAAAAAATGGACCACCAATTTCCTAACATGCTGCACCACATGTTGATAAAAAGAGAAAATGTTGTTCCATTGATTATCTGTACTCGAATACAAAAAAATCATGACTTTTTAAAATAAGACCATGCATTTATTATTTAAATAACGAAATACTCGAGTCGATTAATTTATTGAATTGATCAAACATAAAAACGTATACTATTATTTAGGATTTTATGGAAGATAATGATTTACAACATTTGTTTTTAGATATCAATGTTCTCTTGCGGTCGTTAATTCGTTCTTAAGTAAAATGTTCGTGATATTACAATGATGTAAACTATTTATCACATACTTTTTAAAATACTATAAAACACATACATTGTTATGTTAAGAATAATAGTTATACAAGTGAACAGTGAAAATGTTATGCTATATAATTATCTCGCTCTTTTGTAAATAAGTTAATCAAACCAACTTTTTTTTATTTTGTTTTTGTTAAGAGTGTAGTTATGAGTTACTTATTATGCAACCCTTTTAACACTCCAAAATTACTCCATTTTTCAAATGTTTGATAAATGTTAAAAATTGCTATTATGCACCTTTGAAATTTATTTGTGTTTTTTTATTAATGGAAATAATGACAGGCCAAGGTCTCACTGAAAAATGTCATTAAAAGAATAAAAAATTATTGTTATTTGCCAATGTTCAAAACTCTCTCTGATTTTAATAACAATTATATTTTCTGATTGTTTGTAGAGAAGTGTTATGTTAATAAGGTAAGAAATGATTTTAAAAGTAAAAGTATGTTTCATTCTTTTCGATAATACGACGGATTTATGAAGATAAATCGCCAAAAGTGAACCTCAGTCCTCATAAGATTAATACAATGCAATGTACTTGCATTGACATCATAGCACGTAAAATATTTAATAACTTAAGCAATAAAGAGGATTTGCACGAACTATTTTCATTAATTACTTCACTTCACTTCTTTAATTTACAATATGTTATTTCAAAATTTTTATTTAAATATTTTTTTTTTAAATTCTGGCCCTCAAGAAAATGTGCGCAGATAAATCTCTTTCCCCACACGTCATATACAGTTTTTACTGTTTTTGACAAATAAATAAATAAATAAATAACCTACCGCCAGACTTCATTAGAAATTTCAATAACGTTCAAAATTAAACGGGCGTTTTGGTTCTCGAACACATGTTCAAATGTAAATTAAGTAGGGCTCAGCATAAATAGTAAATGATAAAAATGATTCTGGTAAAATTAAATTAAATATTAATTTCTGGTATTTCTACTTAATGATTTTAAAGTCCAACGATATCTATAGCCAGTTTCCTTACATTGAATATAGTAAAATGGTTTGGATGATGAATTCCAATGAAAAAATTGTAACAGATAATATTAAGTAATAATTTCCCATCATCATAATTCTGATTTTGGAGTACGTGAGTAAAAATATTATGAAATAAAAAATGCATCTTTCATTAAAAAGAAACTAACTCATGACTAAATACGTAATATTTTCATGTCCAAAAATATAATTGAAAGGAATGATACTTAAATGTAAATGTGTGCTTAG